>APFE031674706.1:0-18216 GCA_000404065.3 Pinus taeda
TGAATCAATATTATCAAATCAATTATTTTTCATTTCCCAATCAGATTTGTATACGCTACTACAATTATGGGAAGTTGCGTAGATATGCTACTGTGTCTAAAGCAACTAGTGTATATCAATGAACTTATGATTGATTAAATGTTGATCTTTAATTCGTGCATCAGAACTTCATTAACCATAGGAACAGTAAACAGGTGCAGTAAAATAGAACAGATCATCACACACAAGATATAAGGTGGAAACCCAATGTGGGTGAAAACCACCAGCTGCAATTCGTCTATATCTTCTTTTAATAAGAAACTTCTTTTTACAATATTTCTATACTGGTGCAGTCTTATACTAGTACGTATGATTCTACCTATAAAAGCCTGCTACCTTCTCTCGTTCTCCAACTTCAACTAGAAGGAAGCTACAACCCCATTAGCGCTTGTACTAGCTGATGTAATAGTATGTAGGTGTTGACCTACAGAAGGCTACAACCTTCTCTTTTATTCCAGGGACCACGTTTCACAAATTTTCAGACTAGATCCATCAATGACAATAATCACACATCAAATAGATTTGCATCAACCAATCTCCTTTTCTTCAATCAAAACTGAATCAGATAATTACTTCTCTGAATGTTATAACCAGAATACATTAATAGTAACTAGAAGCCAATCCTGAACCCAGAACACTGTAGCCATAAACAGAAGTAGCGAAAGCATATTTCATGAGATGTATGCTACTTCAATATGTATAACATATGTGCATACGTGTCTGTATTAAGGCAAACCTATGTATACGTTGTTTTTACTTACTCAACCAGCGTGTATATGCGCTTATTCTGTGTCAAACCTACATATAGATCTATAAAAGATAATTTACCCTTTTCACTTATTCAGACATCAGTTATACCCAGATTATCATATTGATAGATCAAGTCATGTGCCAAATGTAACAGATCAAAAACACATATAGATATTACTATTCAAGCCTTAAGATCTTGACCCATCAATAGAATTTATCCTTCTTCTAGCACTCAGGTTCCTCCTTGGTTTAGATCCAGCTAAGCACCATCACCCAATTCTAGATCTTGCTCTTCATAAGATATTCAATGCTTAGGTGAATGCCTTTGCCTAATGATCTCTTCCCCCTTTTATAGTCTTAGGCCTTACTCCATTCGAATGAGTTGCCATCAAGGACAAAACCTATGTCATAGTTCCAAACCTATGTCATAATGCCAACAAGAAGGTTTACAAAAAGTTCTTAAAACTACGTCTAATGAAATGGTTGAAATTAAAAGGCAGGGAGCTAAAACTTCTATGAAAAAACCATTTAAGAACTTTAAAAGGAATGAGTTAGCTAATCCTAAACCGCCTAACACTATATCTAATGTTGACTCTAGTCTGGATGATGATGAATATGAGGATACAACTTTATTAGCTAAAGAAACCAAAGAATATGAAACAGTGGAATGTCATGAAATGTGGGAGTTTATCTTACCCAATTCTGATAATGAAAGTGAACAGGAAGCTCTCCTAGTAAATACCAGAAGCAAAAGTATAGATGAGCCTAATCAGGTAAATCCTAAGAAGAAAAATCAAGTCCCGTTACTAAATACAAGGCTCCCAAAAATGAAACTCGAGTTGCACCTCCCCACAATCAACCATCATCCTACAATCCTCCCTCATCATCTAAAACGCTAGTAGTTTGAGACTCCATGGACTATAATGTTGTGGAAGACATGATGAAGACTTGAGAAAATATTTCTTTGCATGAACTTAGCAAGATAAAACATCAACAAAAGTTGTTTCTTAAAGAATTAAATGCCATACCTTCTTCTACTCTTCCAACTTGTGTATTATCCAAGGCTGCTAAAGGATCAGGTAAGCCACCATCTGATAAGGTACATGCTCTTGATGTTGTTTTAATTGGGGATAGGTCGAATTATCATACTCCTCCTTTTCTCTTGACTTATGAGATCTACAATAGAAATTTCCATAACTGCTTGATAGATTCAAGGGATTCATAAAATATAATGCCAGCCTCAGTTTGCTCCAAATTAAATACTAAGCCCTAGAAGTCTACAATACATATTGTTTAATTAGATCGAACTAAGGTAGAAGTTTTAGGAGAGATAAATTTAGTTACTATCAGATTAGCATCTGATCCCAGGGTTGTCCAAAGAATTGATATATTAATTGCTCACATCCCTGAGTTTTATGGTTTGATCCTTAGTAGAGATTGGTGTGAAAAACTTCACGGTTATATTTCGACTGATTGGTATCACATGTGGCTTCCCTGTAATGGGAAATAAAATCAAATTAGAATAGATCGCGAAAAACATTTGACTGATACAGTAACTGAGTTTGAACAAGAAAATCAACCTGTAGCCTTCAATGATAATATTCTTGGAAACTATTTGGCTGAGTCATTTTTTGGGAATTTTAATGCTCAGCAATCTCCTTTTCCTATTAATAGTGTCATATCACAAATCGGGATTTTTTCCCATTCTGATACCTCAAAATGTGTTAGTGTTGCTGATGAAATTCTAAATAAGCCTGTAAATAAGCCTTTGTTTTAGTATTTGTATTTTGATGGATCAAAATCCAATGATAGTGCAGGAGCAGAATGTATTTTAGTTACTCCAGAAGGAGAAAAAACGATGCTATCATGTAGATTAGAATTTGAGTGTAGTAATAACACTGTGGGAAATGATGCATTGATTTAAGGGCTCTATAAAGCAATAGGCCTGAATATCCAATATCTGAAAGTATTTGGCGATCCTAAAATTGTCATTAAACAAGTAAGAAATAGTATCCATTGTCTCTCGTGTCATCTCAAATATTATCAATCACTTGTTCAAGATCTCATAACTCATTTTCTGGCATTTGACATTTCTCTTATTCCTAGATCACATAATGCAGCAACCGATCTTTTGGCTAATGTTGCTTCTAAACTCCTTCCATTCGAGGATTATAGTCTAGATAGATTTTCAACTGAATTAATTTTTTGACCCTCTATCCCATATAGTGTCACCAATTGGGGTGTATTTAATCACGATGAGGATATCTTAAATTTCCTGACTTCTAAAGGATATTAAGACAAGCAGATTATCGATGAAAGCGATCATGATCTTCAATTAAAGCAAAGACTCAATGAAAATCCTATTCCTAAATCTGTGGTCAAGCTAGAAGATCTTCGTGATATTAAGGATAGATTCAAAAAGGAAACTAATGCAAAACTTCAAAGTTCTACTTTAAAGTTTGAATTAGTAAATCTTGGCACTGAGGCAAAACAACAAAATGTCAATCTAGGACTTGGACTTTCATTAGATAAAGGAATTGCTTTCATTAAATCATTAAAATAATACAAAAATGTTTTTGCTTGGAATTACGAAGATTTGAAAACTTATGATACCTTTATCATTTAACACACAATTCCAATGATTTCTAATGAGAAACCTATACAACAGAAGCTAAGGAAAATTCACCCAAATATTGAAAGTCAAATCAAAGTAGAGTTGAATAAACTCCTTAAAGTTAGAATAATCTTTCATGTCACACATTCTAAATCGGTTTCAAACTTGGTCCCTATAAGGAAAAAGAATGGTGATATTAGGACTTGCATAGATTTTAGAAATCTCAACAAGTCATGTCAGAAAGATAGTTTCCCATTACGAGCAATGGAACAGATACTTCAGTTGGTAGCTGGCTCAGAGTTAATGTCTTTTCTTGATGGTTTTTTAGGATACAATCAGATACTAGTACATCGAGACGATAGATTAAAGACTACATTCAGGACTAAATGGGGAACATATGCTTATCAGAAAATGCCATATGGTTTGATAATGTTGGAGCTACTTTCAAACGAGCCATGGATATAGCACTCAATTTGATCAACCAGACATTCGTTCTCTACTTAGATGACAAAACTGTCTATTCTAAGAAAAGGAGCAATCATCTGCATGATTTAAAACAAATCTTTCAATATTGTAAAAAATATAGGATTTATTTAAATCCCAAGAAATCATTCTTTGCTCTTAATGAAGGTAAGCTCTTAGGGTTTATTTTATCTAAATGTGGCATATACATTGAATTTGGACAGGATAAAAGAGATTTCTAATATTCCTTTGCTACACAATAAGAAATCTATGCAATCATTTTTGGGACAGATAAATTTTGTGAAAATATTTGTTCCTTATTTTTCTCATATAGTTTTACCCTTTCAATCTATGATTAAGAAAAAATTAGTTTCCAAATGGGGACATAACGAAAAGAGGCTTTTGGCTTGATCAAACAAGAAATCATTAATGCTCCTGCATTGAACACTCTGAATTCTTCTAGTCATTTTATTTTGTATACTTTGTCCATTGAAACATCTTACGTTGTTGTTTTAACAAAGATCAATGACCAACAAGTAGAAGCACCCATATCCTTCTTCAGTTGTAATTTGCAAGGTGCTGAGCTAAACTATTCCGAAGTTGAAAAGCAAGCTTTCACTGTATTTAAATCTATCAAACACTTTAGACAATTTCTCCTAAAAACACACACAAAAGTAATAGTCACATTCTCTGCAGTGAGGAAATTTCTAGTTCAAAGGGAAGTAGGAGAGAAGAAATCTAACTGGTTAATGTCTTTACAACAGTATGATATTGATATTAAACCAGTGAAAATTTTTAGAGGGAAAGGTTTTTGCAGGTTATTGGCTGGAGCTTCCAATATTCCAGACCAAGAATATTTAGTTAATATTGTACAAGTAAATGAGATAAGTATCATAAATTCTGAATCTCCATATGTTGATCTGATCTTTTACTTAAAAAATGGATATGCTCCCCCTAATTTCAGTTACAGAAACAAACATGACTTAAGATTAAAATCCAAAAGCTTTGAAATAATTGATAATGTGTTATTGAGAAGAAATTATGATTCAATTTTATTAAGATGTCTTGAAAAAACTGAAGCGTAAATGGTTTTGCAGGAATTGCATGGTGGTCAAACAGGTGGACATTTTGGAGGAGACACTACAGCTCACAAAATACTACATGCTGGATATTATTGCCCGACTTTGTTTAAATATGCCCATGACTGTGTACGGAAATGTAAGATATGCCAAACTTCTAGCAGAAGCCAAAGGAAACCAACCTTTCCTTTACAACAAGTAAACATTCAGCAACAATTTGAACAGTGGAGGCTTGATATTGTAGGAGAGATTGTTCCACATTCTTCCAAGAAACACATATACATCCTCACAGCGACAGACTACTTCACAAAGTGGGTAGAAGAAATTCCACTAAAGGTAGCCAATTCTGATGCAATTATTGAATTTATTGATCAGTTAATCATTACAAGGTTTGGTTTACCTAACGCGCTTATTTTTTATAATGTATCTTATTTTTCTGGGAGTAGTATAGTTGAATTTTCTCTTGAGACGGGTTTTAAGTTAAAATACTTTGCAAATTACTATCCTCAAGGAAATGGCTTAGTAGAGTCAACTAACAAGAACCTTGTTAAGATTATTAAAAGAAGTGTTGATCAAAATCAAAAGAATTGGCATAAATCTTTAATATTTGCATTATGGGTAGATCGCATAGCTCATAATGCCTCTATAGGTACTTCTCCTTCTAACTTGGTATACGAGAAAGAAGTTGTAATACTACCAAATTTAGCACTCCCTTCTCTAGCCCTAGTACAATTCATTGAAGAAATTCCTTCTTTCTCTATTCAACGGAGGTTTGATCAAATCCTTAAATTGGATACGAAAAGAGAAAAGGCCAAAATTACTCATGCTAAACATATACAAATAATTAAATCTTCTTTTGATGCAAGTTCCATCAGCAAATGTTCATCTTATTTTCCACATTCTTACTATAGATTAGGAGTTGATTTATTGATTACATTAGAGTTTTGGGATAGATTAGATAACATTTAAATTCAACTCATCTTTTCCACTACTAGTTGTGTCATTTTGTCAATGATAGATTAGTATATGCATGTGATTATTGTAGGGTTGTTTGGATCTGCAAGAAAGGGTGCCTTCACCACTTCCCTATTGGACTTCCTCACCTTCTCTTACAAATCCCATTTTTTTTTTTAAGTTCTCTTCTTGAGATCATTTTCCTAAACCACTGCGAGTATATCTCTTAGTGAAAAACTAGCAATCAAAAGGCTCTTAGCCTAGCTAGGAGCTTTGGCCATCATTCACTCGTCTACCTCAACCTCCATCAACCTTTCATTACCATGAATCCATCATTTCCAACTTCTAAATCTTATCGACAGCCTTCTGGTAGCATTACAGGCCTTCATGTAGCAATCCAGGGCACAAGTAGCAACCTTCTATAACAGACTTATAGTAGTTTGTTTCTTCACTAGTTTTGACCTTTACTGCAATTTGGAATTAGTTTAGAAGAATGTTGAGCGCCAACTATAATTAGATGATGAAGGGAAACTCCTAGGCCACTCCAAATTGTAGGTTTCATTCAGTGCAAAGAAAAATAATGTCAGTTTCCTTATCACAAATTTGACACAAATGGAACATTGATTTATATGCAAGTGGGAGCTAGTTTGATGATACATGGAATATTGAGTTATGGTTTGGTATGTTAGCTTCTTATCTACAAGTAGATATGATAAGTAGATGGTTGATTGTAAGATAATGTAGTTTCCTTTCTTCAAGTAGTGTATCATTTCCACCTCCCAAATCTTATCCACAACCTTCTGGTAGCACTATAGGGCTTCATGTAGCAATCCAAGGCACAAGTAGCAGCCTTCTATAGCAGACTTATAGTAGTTTGTTTCCTCACCAGTTTTGACCTTTGCTACAATTTGGAATTAGTTTAGAAGAATGTTGACCACCAACTATAATTCGATGATGAAGGGAAACTCCTAGGCCACTCCAAACTGTATGTTTCATTCAATGTAAAGAAAAATAACGTTAGTTTCCTTATGACAAGTTTGACACAAATGGAAAATTGATTTATATGCAAGTGTGAGATAGTTTGATGATACATGGAATATTGAGTTATGGTTTGGTAGGTTAGCTTCTTATCTGCAAGTAGATATGATAGGTAGATGGTTTATTGTAAGATAATGTAGTTTCCTTTCTACAGGTAGTGTATCTCTTGTCTTTTCATGAATTGATTCAATATCATTCGCAAGTTGAAGCTAATAACATTTCCCTCTTCATAGTTAGAGGTAGCTTCTAAATTGCACCTTCATTAGGTAGTCTTAATTATAATTCCGTAGGAGGAATTTTCTTGGAGCACTATTGATCAAATGTCCTAACCTAGGGTGTCATGAGTAGAATCCCATCTACTTTGCATATAGAAATATCACCTCAAATTTTTTACAAACCCTAGGTAGATAAATAGAATTGAGGAGTCATTGGGTGTTGTAACATTGTTGGTGCAATACGGGGGCTCACCACTTTTTTGGTGCCATTGTCGCAGAGGTATCTAGGTAGATGTTATTTCTTCTATGGAAATTATTTTGTGTTTTGCGTATGGTTTTGAATAAGTAACATAAAAGAAAAAGAGAAACAATTTCTTTCACATATTGTAGGAGTAGAGGCACTCGAGGAAACTTCTTACCAAACACCCTGACACCCTCAAGGAATTAGCCTTCACTCTCCTTTAGTGGTTGTGAGCTTCCCTCTCTCACTATAGGGGAGATATAAGATCCTCCAGATTAGAAACCTCAAAATCTTCGAAGAAACTATTGCAGAAGAAGAAGAGCCCACTTCACCTACCCAACCTATGAATGAAATAGAGACACTAATGGAGAGTCTAGAATGAAGAATATATGCCCTATTTCCCTTCCACAATTCCATGGCTTAACCTGTGAGGATCATAATAGCTTCATGCTTGAATTTCTTTTTGTGTGCAGCACCTATGAATATGCCTCTCATAACGAGAATTTGAAGTTATTCCCCCTACCCTTAAGGATGCATCCTTACAATGGTTTATGGGTTTGCCTTAGGGTAGCATCAATACTTGCCCTAAAATCCAACAAGAATTTTATGGCAAGTGAAGGTACTAATGTAGATCCAAATAAACCTAGGAATAAATATTTAGAATGAATCTTGGACTTGATGAATCCATACAATACTATGAGGAGAGATTTCAACTCAGTTATAGGAGGGCTAGATGCACCCTTGATCCTAAATCACTCAAACTAGTTCTTCTTCGAGGGATTAGGGAAGACATTTGAAGACCCTCAACATGTCGTCTCATGGAGATATCTATCACTTATCCGATGATGACATTAAAACTGTGTTCAAGAATCACTTTAGGGCTGCTAGATAGAATGGTAGGGCTAGTTAAGGCTTGGCCAATTCCTCTCCTTCTACAACATCCATCAAGAATGAGATTGGGAACTTGTTTGAGGACTTTAGAAATGAAAATTTGCATGCCTTTGCTTTGTAAATGGATGCCATGAACATCAAGATGAAACAAGAAGAAGCAGAGAAAGCCCTAGGTACTTTCTACCCTAAATGCACTAGAAGGCACCCAAGAAATGAATGCCCATTAAATGTCATAGAGGTATGGTGAGTGTGTGAGGATAACCATGCCACAGAAAAATGGCTTTCTTCACCTAATTCAAAATATGTATACCCAGGGGAAGAATGTGGTGCTAAGAAACTCTACTTTAGAAATAAAAGGAGCCCTCAAGGACCACGACCATACCAACACAACATGTAAGGTGTATCTTACTCTTATTACCTTCCCAACCATAATGTACACTTGTCACCCTCATACTCTTCCGCTCATCCATCATGGTCCATACCTCCTTCTTGGCCTTATTCTCCTTAATATCCTTCTCAACCTATCAATCAACCATTTGGGCCACATACTCCCCAACCTCCTCAATTGAACAACCCATCACAAGGTTGGAGGCCTCAAATCAACAAACCTCCTCCTTTACTACTTCCACCTTAGATCAACCACAAATCACTCCTTGTTAGGCCCCTATACTACTAGTGTAACCCCTTATTGTTATTAGTACAACCCCGTTATTATATTGTTGTGCCCATGTAGTCATCATATTGTTATTATTGTGCCCCATACAAACCCACTATTGTTATTGTTGTGCCGTTACATTATTATTGTTATGTTGGCTCTGATTATATTATGACCTCTTAGACTCCTATATATTGAAAGGAGGTATGTTCATTTGTATCATCTAATAAATGTTCATTTGTGTAGTGTAAATGACGTTTCCCCCTCAAATAGGCTTATTTCTAAGGTGTTCATCTATCTTTTCTATCTTTTTGTTAGCTTGTTTCATAAAATTTGGAATCAGAGCTTTGGATTCTAGGGTTTCACTGCTCCAAACAGGTCATTGTTGAATTTTTGTTATAACTTTTTTTCTGCAATGTCTGAGAAGAAAAACAATACCCATTTTAGACGAAATCACACTAAACCTAGTGTCCAAATTTCAGAGCTTGTCTCTCTATATTTTCAGAGATATGATCAGAGGAAGTTAGGGTTTTTTCTAGTTCAAGAATTTCAACTAAAATAGGTCATTGTGGGATTTTCAATATAACTCTTTTTCTATAAAGTTTCAGACACCAAAACAAAAACCCATTTGAGAAGAAATTGGTTTGTACCTCGGCCCCAAACTTTAGATCCTGGATCGCTATAGTTTCGGAGATATTATCTGACGCATTTAGGGTTTTTGCATACCCCTCAATTGCATTCCAAATAGGTCACCTTGGGAAAATCATCGTAACTATCTCTCTGTGCACCTGATTGAAATTTCGTCAGACAATACAGAAATAGGATGGACTATAGTTTCACGTATATATTTTTTAGATCCAGAGGTCAAAACTGTGACATGTGGCACTTCATATAGGTTCAATCTTATGAAAATGTATATAATCATGCCATCTTGGGAGATTGTGCATAAATATTTCTTGGAGAATCCAATTTTGATCAAACTAGTGGCATTGGAAAGAGGACATAGACGGCTACTACAGGTTCCAATTTCAGAATTGGAAGAGTCCATATTACAGAGTTATGGTTGTTTCAAGATCGAGCTCCTAAAATCAAGAAATGACGATATGAGGAAGTTTGATGGCAAGCTTCCGGTAAATTGGATACTACCGATGGAGCAATATTTTGATATTTTGATATACATTGCCATAGTCAACTCACTGTGTGAAATTAAATGATCTTAAGAGAAAATGAATTTTGAATACCAAGCATCGTCTTAGAAGGTCGAATATCACATAAAAGCCTAAAATATTGATACTTCGATGGCTTGTCTTCAGAATATGTAAGAATTTGACTAACATCTTGAGTATGGACAAATTCTCCAAACATGCCATATATTTAAAAAGACCTCTCGGCTTCCAAATTATACAAGAAGTAACTAACGAATGCTTAATCTAAACTCAAATTCTTGAAGAGAAACAGAGTATTTCAACCAATTAATTATTATTTCAGAAATTGTTTCTACAAATAAACAATATATTTTAGTGTGGTATCATACACACTAAATATAAAAATCAAATTCAATAATCTAAATAGAACAATTCGGGAATCACGAAAATTAACATAAGTGATCCAAATGTCATTTTTGTAGTCATTGAAATATAAATAATGCGACACATGCCATAAAAATCTGAAAATAAATAATAGAGTGTACCACAGCTTAGTGAGGTACACAGTTCAGGTCTCCTTTATGCTATGGAGAGATGCTTCTATGGTGGAAACAATTCTAAGATTTTTGCAATAGAGTGGGTGTAATGCAGGTGTTTATGAAAGGATTTGCACTCCTTGTTGTACCATTTGAACATAGGACTCGAATTAGACCTAGAAGATTAGGTGTGAGACTTGAGAGACTAGATAATAGACAATGAGGGAAAGATCTTGTAAAAGAAGGTTCTGCTAAGCAGTTGCATGACACTATGCTCAGAATGGGAGACTGAAGCATGCATGCCAAGTGTTTGACGAAATGTCTAAATGAAGTATCGTTTCTTGGAATGTTATCATTGCGGGATATGCACAGAATAAACATATCAATGATGCACGAGCATTGTTTGATCAAATGTCCGAACGGGATGTGGTATTATGGAATGTCATGATTGAAGGGTATGTTCAGTATGTCCGAATTGACGATGCCTACCAACTGTTTGAGGAAATGCCTAATTGGGATGTAGTTTCCTGGAATAGAGTTAATTTAGGTTATACTAGACACGGGGGGATTTAGGATGCCCAATGACTATTTGATAAAATGTGTGAGCGAAATGTGGTTTCATGGAATGCTACGATGTCACGATATCTACAGATTGGAATATTGGAAGATGCGCATGGGATCTTTGACCTGGTACCTCGATGAAATGTCATAGGATCATTCTAATAAAATTTACATGAGTAATTTATGGAGTAATACCTGTACCGGTGGCTCGTGGAGATGCCTTTGTCTTGTTGCTCTTGCTAAATGCTCTTCTTGATGAACCCAACTGGATTTACGTCCCAGCCAACTAGGAAATAATCCCTAGCCCACAAAACCTCCACAGATTCCCTAGCCCTTTGAGCCCAAGTCCAACCAGGTGTAGTGTGTGTTTCCAAGATGAATGATCGAGACCAAGATGAAAAATATTTCCCTCCTCTCAACAACCCAAGAAACCTCCACAGGTTCCTAAGAGCTCCAAATTCACAACAAATCCTAAAATCACAACCAACCCCACAATCATAAGCAAGACCCAACATCCCCTTTTCTCCCTTCCCCCTTCCCTTTTTATACTCTCCCTCTCTTCTCCATATCAATCACCTTTCATTAATGTCATTAAGTTCTCATCCATCCTTACAGTTGACTTCTCTTCTCCCAAGTCAAGCTCGGAGTACATTTGGAAAAGTGACATGAATATAAAATTGGGAAATTAATGGGAGAGGACCATGTAATCTTCCAAGTAAATCTGAAAGTACATTTGGGAATGTGAGATGAATATATATATTGATAATTAAATGGAGAAGACTGTCTTCTCCCAAGTAAATGTGAAGGTCCATTGGGAAATTTGAGATGTAATTAAATGGAGAGGACCATGTCTTCTCCCTAGTAAATGTGAGGGTACATTGGGGAATGTGAGATGAAAACATATATTATTTGAAATAATGGGAGGAGACCATATCCCACCTAAGATTCAGTTTGAGAAGGTAAGTTGGGAATTTGAATAGTAAAAATCATGAATTTTATATTAGACCAATATTTCTCAATATTTTCTGATAATGTAAACATTAACAAAATTTTCATGAGAATATTTAAGTGGGGCATTACAAGGTAGTTTATGGGAACGATGTTTTCCTCGGTATAAATGACCTTCTTTGTTGCTAAGGATTCATCCAAGATATCTAAGACAATGACCTTCCTTCTAACAATTGTTTGTGGCAATGCATTACATTGAGGGAAAAATGTGACAAAGGTCCACCCTCTATGGAACTTATTTTCATGACTGTCCAAATAGGGCTACATACTAATTGTAGGGCATTGGATGAAGTAGTGGTTCATCTTGTGAGGCCATATTTCTAATTGTAATGGAAAGCTGCATCCACACATTCTATTTAGGAATGGTATTTCACCATGCTATTGAAGGAGTGAAGAATGGTATAAATAATGAGCCTCCCCTCCTCTCTTAGTATTGATGGTTCCCCAATCTTAGTCCCCAAGATCGTGATCAAATTATGATAACCTCATCCTTATGGGGCTTAGAGAGTAAATTTCGGCTAAAGTAAGGACTAATTCCTATGATAACAAGGTGTTGTGGAACTCTTTATATTAGGGTTTATAATATTGGGTTTAATATTATGATTTATAATATTTTGTTTAATATTAAAGGTTAATATTGAATTTGATATTAGGGTTTATAATGTTTAGTTTAATATTAGAGTTTATAGTATTTACTTTAATATTGAAGTTATAATATTGAATTTAATATTAAGGTTTAATATTGGATTTAATTCTGGGTTTTATAATATTTTGTTTAATATTGTAATGATAAATGGCACATAAATCTATAGAATGTCACATTATGACAAACATTGCTAGAATGTGACAATCAATTTGACAATGTTACATAATATGGCAATTTTTTCAATATTGGGGTTTATAATATTGGATTTAATATTAAAGTTTATAACATTGATTTTGACATTAGAGTTTAATATTAAGTTTATGATATGGTTTTTATTATAGTGGTTTCATTGTCCATTTAAATATACCCATTTATTTAGTCTAATCATTGCTTATATTAAAACCATTTAGTGAAACCTCATACTTATATTATAATTGTAGACTAATTAATACTAATGTTATAATATTAATGTATTCTAACTATAATATAGTAATATTAATTATTATAATTATAATATAATAATACTAAAGCCTATTTATTATATATTAATTAATATTAATATTAGATCCTTACCATAGAAGTTTTAATTATTAATGTGGTTAATATATCCATATAACTTTATATTAACAACATTTCTTAATGACATAGTCTAAGTGAGTGTTTTCTAGTTAGTTTTAATCAAACTTTGACATAGATTTAAAAAAAAATGAGTTTAAATTGTTTAATGTGAATAATTAGAGTGACGTGCATTTTTCAAGTTGGTTAGTCCATTTGTGCATTCAGAAATGTATTTTAAATAATAAAAAGTCTTGAAATAGTATTGGGTGATTTTAGTGAATTCCACGAAAAATACTATTTTAGTTTACACTACTGCTTTATTAATGTTTTTTTGGTAGTTAATATCCTAATAGAAAGTGGTATTAGTCCATGGTATTTAACATTGTAGTGATATTGGTCCATGGTATTTAACTATGGTATTCACTCATTGTATTTAGGTGTGGTATGGGTCCATGGTATTGAACCGTTATTGAATACTATAAATAATGAGCTTCTTTCTCATCCATCACACTTCTCTCATATTAGCCCCAACATCATGATGAATTTGGGACAAACCGGTGGGCATTATGTTTTGTGGTTGAGCTCTTCAAGGAGACAAACACCATTCGCATCTTTAGTGGATGTCTCCTATAATTTTTTTTTCAAACAAGGTCCAATAGATTAAGGTATGGCGAGAAGGAAAGGTTTGAAACATGGTGGAATGGAAACTAGCACCAACAACAAGCTCTACTAAAGTATCCATATTACTATGGAGGTATCTATGTTAGTGCATTATTAGGGCAGCCTAATTTGTAAGGTAGTGTAAATAGTTATCAAGTTATTTCCTAGGAAACTCACTAAGTTGTAAGTTGGGTATTGATGGGTTAAATCATGGAATGTGCTCTATTTCTAATAGGGTTTGATTGAGGCTATACTTATTATGTAAATTGATGGCTTATGCAACAACAAAAAAAGTGAGAGATTATGAACTAGACAACAACATTTATTAATTTAGTTGATATACCCTTATAGGCATAACTTCTATACTACTAGTGGTAAAAACCATGACTTTGCTAAATAGTTATATATTTTTACCTTTTTATTATATCTGTGATCTTGATAAGTCAAATTTTGGGATATAATCTTAGGATATAATTTTCTCAATTTGGGAATCTTAACTTGGGTGAGAGATTCATATTTATTTAAAAGAAGCTATTAAATTTTTATTTTTTTTGTAAAACTCTAAAGGGAAAGAAGGATGAAATTACAACCCTCCATGTTATTACTAGAGAAAGTATATTCATTGATTTAAAAAGAAATATGTAAAAAATGTCAATAAGTTGAAATACTTATCCCAAATA
Organism: Pinus taeda; assembly: GCA_000404065.3. Taxonomy (NCBI): domain Eukaryota; kingdom Viridiplantae; phylum Streptophyta; class Pinopsida; order Pinales; family Pinaceae; genus Pinus; species Pinus taeda. The sequence goes on from APFE031674706.1 coordinate 14,733, forward strand.
GTTTAATTAATTTAGTCCAAAAATAATGTTTACAATTGTAATAGGACTAAGAGTAAAATTGTGAATTGGTAATTCCCTTGGACTACTCTTGTGATAGTGTAATTTACTACTTGTCTACAAAAGTGTGCCTTCAATGTAATATTTTTTTTTAAATTAGAATAGCTATTATGATATTGATACTTGTATGTTCTTTTTAACCCTAATGAATATAAGGGAATCCAAAAATGCAAGTGGACACAAATAAAGAAACAACTTTAAATGAATATGAGAGTGTCCCTAAAGGTTTAAAAGGAGCCAAAGGCAAAACTAATTTCTGTGCCTAGAAACAATCTCCAAAACAAGGTCCACCACCACTAGACTTAGGTCCACCACCACTAGACTTAGAGGCCCTCTTCTTAACATTAAGGAGAGGGGCTTGAACTATAATTGTGTGGGTGGTGGTGGTGGGGGTTTGTGGAGGTTGTTGGAGCATGGAAATTAGTCTTGGCTTTTGGTCCTTTCAAAACTTTGGGGTCTTATTATGTGTTGTTGTAGAAGATATTGGCCTACTCTAACTAGGGGGTGTTGTTTGTTAACTTGTGTAGAAGATATTTGGGTACTCTAACGAGGGGGGAGTTTGGCAGAACTTTATGGAAATTTGGTATATTTAGAAAATCCAACTTATAGTTGTTAAAGTTCAAAAATTTAGATGCGTAGACATTTTTTATGGTGGTGAATCCACTTCAAAAAAAATTCAAAAAATATTGTGGAACCACTGTTTGAATAATCTTTTTGATGGTGGAAATGGATTAAGCACCATTAAAAATGTATAGTACACCTAAAATTTTGAAGTTTAACAACTATAACTTGGATTTACAAAAATCCTTGTGAGATTTTCTTTAAATATAACAGAAATTTCCATAACTTTCTTGAACCTCATTAGACTACACCCATAATGTATACTAAAAATAAAGATTTGTATTGGAAAATTAAATGACAAAACGAGATGCGAAACGATAACAAGATTCTTTTTAAATCCTCCATTCTCTACGTCAAATTCCCCAATTTAATGCACTTTTCAGTCACAAAGGAACATCGCGTGGAGATCACTGTCGCGTTAATGAAGCAGCGTGGGGATCTGAATTTATTAATGACTGGAGGACGAAAATTTAGATTTCAGTAAATTATTTTATTTCTTATGGTTATTGTATTATGGTTTTAATTGTTATTTAAAATGGTTACTAAAATTCACCAATTTAATGGCAAGAGGATTTCAAATCCTGCCTTCTCTGCGTCAAATTCACCAATTTAATACACATTTTAAGTCCCAAAGGAGCATCTCGTGGGGAGAATGTAAATTATGTACACTTCTAATCTTATTAGAATAAGCCAATATATATTTTTTTTTAAATTCAATTTCGTAGAAAAACAACAAACCACAATCCCCAACTAAACCCTAAACTACACCTTTGTGTACTTAATTAATTAAATAATTAAATAAAACATTATCTTACCCAATAAATAGCATACCCTGATTTGATATAAATAAACCAACCAATTAACAAGGAAAAGCCATTTAACACTTGAAAGCACGGGCCATCCCACTTCAATTATGACTTTTCTCTGTCACCGCCACTTCAATCACGACTTTGAATTTGTCAAAATTCAAAGTATGCCAATGAAAATAATGAAACTTTTAAATTTTTAATTATAAATATTATCATGTTTTTTGTTAAAATAAATTATTATTTTATTTTAATTAAATATAATATAAATAAATTATATATAATTTTAACATCGAATATTATGAATTAGTAAAATTTAGATAGCCAATTTTTTATTTCCATTTATGTTTTTAAATATTATGAACTTCATTAAATATTTCAACTTATATCAAATATTAAATTATTTATTATTATATAAGATTATATTTTCTAAATAATAAATTTATTTTTTTTATCAATTAAAGTTTGATACTTTAAGTTTTATATTCATTTATAACATAAAATAGATAAAAATATAAATTTATTAAATATATGTGGATTTTATGCTATAAAGCTATATTTCATTTATACAAAATAAAGAAGATATATATATATATATATATATAATAATATATAATATATATTTAGATATAATATATATATAGTATAATAATAATATAATAGTATATATATAATATATATATATATAATATAATTATATTATATATATATATATATATATATAATTCTTGTCAATCAAGTTATCTATATATATAAAACTTGATTGACAAGAATTATTGTTTCCTCCCTACTCATGTTCAATTAGTGCAACTTCTTGTATCATAAACTTAGTAGCTCTAAGTTGGAGTAAACACATAATCTCATATCACTATTATTTTTCGGTAGTGGAACACAGTTTTCAATATAAAAGGGAAAATTACATGAGTAGCTAAGACCTTATCAATCTCTTTTTTCTTCAAGTTCACAACTCATTTAGTTTTCTTAATGGTCTTTTATTTTGTTTAATAGGAATTGCATTCTAGATAATTGCTTATTAGTATATATATAGCTTGTATGTCACAAGTAATTGTTATTTTAGGATGGGCACACATTATCAAAGTTATATCTTTAATTTCACCAAATATAGTTTTTTGTTCATTGTTATATGCTTAGATATTATTAACATTCTAATAGGTACATGAAAGATGTAATTCTCACATTATAATCCTTGTCATCATTAATAAGGAAGCAACAGAATATATTTTTTCATAATGTTCATTCAAAGATATAAAGGAGTATTTATTAGCACATTTCTCATATTATATATAGCTAATTTATTTACAAATAACTCTTCATCTTATTCTTCCATCAATATGAATCATAGATATCTTACTTTCTACACAACTATTAAGATGCTTTTTTTGTTCATTAAAGGTTACAATATCGAGTAGTTAAGAAACAACCTTTACTTTAGGCAATCCCTTAAAAATATTATGTTTTGATAAACATGAAGGTAGAGTATGGCTTACCTTAGGTTGTTAAGTACTTGTATTAGAAGCATCTCCATAATTTTCCTTATCCACAAGATGAATTTGGAGTAAAAATGGTTTTTTTGAGAGGGACCCTTACTCTTAATTTGATAATACTTATTTCTCATTTCAAAAAAAAATGTTTCATCTTCAAGAGACTAAACTCAACTAACAAATATAAAACCTTACTTCTTCCCAAAAGTCCTTTCTTCAAACATTATTTATCACTTCACATGTATTTTCATCATGATTGACTCCATATAAATTATGTTATGATCTCCAAGGAGCTTCCTTAATCCATGAAACATCTCTCTAAAATTAAATCATCCTACTTTTTAAATCCTACACAATAGAAAAAATATTAGAATATCAAATTGCTTATTTGGATATTCAATTGGAAGACGAGTTCTCATAATTTGTACTCCACAATTTAAACATGTGTGTGGAGATTATCCCAAAATATTATCATTCTTTTATTCCAATTTGTGCCCA
>APFE031674710.1:0-11230 GCA_000404065.3 Pinus taeda
ATATGAGAACTTTATGCACCCGCCTGGAAAAACGTGATAAGGAGATCGAAATCATGAAAATTAAACACTCTGATCACGTAACCGACATGCAAAGTCAGCATGCTAAAGAAATTGAGACCATGAAAACTAATCATGACAGGGAAATTAATTTTATGCAAAGCAAGTTATCAGGCTTAGAGGAAAATATGACGACCATGAAAGCTAATCAGATATGTCTTCAAAATAAGTTATGGACGATGGAAGAAGACCATGCCAGGGAAATTAGTACTATGAAAGTTGAACACTTTAGCTAGATAGATGCCATCACAATACAAGTACATAAATTTCAACAGCAGTCAGGGGATGAAAGAAACCAGCAAACATCGACAGATCAGAAGCCTCCTTATTTGCCGCAAAAAGCTCCATCTTATTATGAGGAGGTCATTGGTTCGATTGAAAAGTGGTTAATTGAAGGTGATCCCGATAAGATTAAAAACGATAAAGATTAGATGCAAAATGAAAAAAAACATGTCACACATATCTTACATACTTCATCTAAGGGTTTTGAAGCAAAATATTCCACGTCATCAGTGATACAGCCTGCCACGAAGAAAAAGTGCAAGAAAAAGAAAATGAGAAAAAGATTTTATGCATCAGATGGTCGCGAGCAGCTTGATTTCCGGATAGGAGAAAGTCCTACAGTATGCAGAATTGGACATGACACATCCGACAAGCAACTGACAGATTTGCCTGAAAGCAGGCAAATGCTCAGTATACACTATATTGAATGCATCTGATGCCATGGGGCATCTTCTGTATTGTATTTCTAACCCTACACCTTGTCATTTCAGCATTTTCATTTCTGTTTTAGGATTAGATTTACTTTTTACTAGATAGTTAATAAATGAAGAGCTTATATCTTTCCTGTGCTTAATGTTATATGATGATTTTTGGATGGACGCTACGCATGTTTTGTTGTGTGTTGCGTGGATGCAGATTCTGGATTCTCACATTCCTACAATGCAGTGACGTGTCCCCAAGTAGAGCCAGATGTTGACCACTACGTGTCAACTACCCATAGCAATACACCCCCTTTTTCGCAAAAGGGATAGCGCTTGATCGATGTGTCTGTGCCATTCGACTGTCATCATCAGCCCGATCATGTTATGTTGTAAACCTAATCTGCATGTGTAAATTGTAAATAATCTTAGCAGATCTGAGTCATGTATGTAAATTGCCTAGGCAAACCTAATTTTTTAGTGATAATCTACGTTCCGAAAGGTTTTTTGTCTCACCAATCCATGATACGTAGAGTTTTCCTTCAACCTAACCCCAAAGCCGGAATGGAATTTGTCATTAGAATCTTAGGGGAATCCTAGTGTGCTTCGAGTCTATGTAAAAGTAATTTGGAAATAATTCTAACTATTTGGTTAGGTCATTACGAATTGCTTGATATGTTAGATTATGTTTGTGTCGCAAGACTGGGTGGTCTATGAGGGTCTATGTCAAATGGGTTTTCCCCCTTGAGATATAAAATTGTAAAAGTCATGATGTAAAGTGTCTTGAGGGTTAGGAAATGTTTTAATCCCCTCATAAATCCCAAGTCCTAGGTCCTAGGTGATTTTTCCAAAGGCTAAGTTCGAGGATCCATTTAAAAATAAAAATTAAAAAAATATAAAAATAATAATAATAAGTCAAAATATTGAGAAAATAAATGCAAGATTTTAATTTTTAATATATTAAAATGCATTTAAAAATTCGACGGATGAGATTGAAAGGGATTTTGATCCTCATCAACGGTCAAAATTAGTTTGACACGGATCATTCGGCGAACTAGTCGTTGGGAATTTTTCCTTTTAAATAGGGTGTCAGGGGTCATTTGAAATCATTCGATCTTAGAGTCTGGTGAGTCTGGTGCTAAAGAAGGCTCTCTTGTAGTCATTTTTGTGCAATAAAGAGAGACTTTGGGGTTGAAAATCTTGCCGGTGTTACTCTTCTGGAAATGTTGTAAGATGTTTTATTTTTCTGCATAATTTTATTTTCAGCCATTGATAATAGCTTGATGAAGATTGATTTAGGCACAGGTATCTTGTCTAATCTCTGGGGTTTGAATGATAGTTTAATTTCTGAAATATGATGGCAGATATCTCCATTTGATCTAAATTTCGCTGTTGTTTTCTCCCTCTATGTTAATGGTTGATTTAAGTTGTACAGGATATACTTAATTTTGAGTTTACCGGGTATTAGGGGAAGTTCTCGGCTGAACCAACCAACTCCCGGATTGCATTTTCTGAAAGAGCCCAGCCAATTTTCTGAAAGAGACCAGCCAACTCTCGGTTAAAGCCTTTGGATTGTTCTATATACACCTCTTCTTCTATCACCCGATTCAAGAATGTTGTCTTGACATCCATCTGATGAATCTCCTATCCCATTTGAGTTGTTAGGGATATAATGGATCTGATAGAGGTATATCTGGCTACTGGGGCGAAGATCTCCTCATAGTCTATTCCTTCCTTTTGTGCATACCCCTTAGCCACAAACCTAGCCTTGTACTTCTCTATGCTGCCATCTGCAGCGTACTTGATCTTGTAGATCCACCTTGATCCTACAACTGATCTATCCTCTGGTCTAGGTACCACTTCCCAGACATCATTCATCATGATAGAACTATACTCTTATACCATGGCATCCACCCAAACTTGGTGTTGTACGGCTTCCTGAAAGCTGGAGGGTTCTTCAACCTGTGTTACCAAGGCTTGGTACCTATCAGGTTTGTCTACGTTGCCTCTTCTCGGCTCTAAGAGCTCCGACAAACCCCTTTGCATCCCTCAGCGTCTACTATATTTCTTTGTTGGTTCTACCACTGGTGGTGGGAGGCTCAATCAAACACCCCTCTTGTTCCTGTTATTCCATCTACTGAGAATTGCCTGGATTTCCTACTGGTGTTGGTCACTGTCCTCGATCCAAGTGTTTGTCCTCCTGCTTGTCCTCATTGCTGCCCCTATTACTATTGGACTAATGGAACATCTACTGACTAACCTTCTGTTGGCACCTCTCGAGATTTAATAAAATCTCTATCCTCCATGAACTTTGCATCCCTTCTTACTACAATCTTCCTGTTGCTGGGAATGTAGATTCTGTATGCCTTCGAAGTCTCGCTATATCCTACGAGGTACCTCTTTTCTGCAATCTGATCCAGTTTACTACGCTTCTCGTTTGGAATGTGACAATATGCCACACTTCTGAATATCCTGAGATGGCTCACCTCCGGCGTCTTCCCTGTGAAGACAGCTTCAGGCATTTTCTTCCCCAATGCTCTGTGAGGAGTTCTATTTTGGATATGCACCGTTGTGTTGCAAGTCTCTGCCCATAAGAATCTAGGCAAGTCTTGGTCATACAACATAGCCTTTGTCGCCCCAACAATAGTTCTATTATTTCGCTCTGCTACTCCATTCTGCTCTAGATTATATGGCGTTGTCCATTCCCTTTTGATGCCTCCTTTGCGCAGAAATCTGTGAAGTCTTTGTCCATATACTCTCCACCATTATCTGAACACAATACCTTTATCTTTTTCCCTGTCATGTTCTCTACGAGAGCCTTAAACTCTTTGAACCGATCAAAGACCTCATCCTTGATCTTTAAGAAATAGATCCAGGTTTTTCTAGAGTGATCATCAATAAAGGTGACGAAGTATTCGCCACCACTAAGAGCTCTTATGGACATTGGGCCACAAATCTCTGAGTGTATCAATACCAATATGCCTTTTGCTCTGTTGTTACTTCTGGAAAAAGTTGCTTTAGTGTACTTCCCTAGTATGCATCCTCTGCATACATCATCATGCTCAGTACTAAGGATTGGAACTCCTGTAACAGTCTGTTTGAGCATCCTCAATGCTCCATGGTGTAGGTGTCCCATTCACTTGTGCCACAATTCATTCGGTTTCTTTTCACCATTATGATCGCTGCCTATCAATGCCATTGGAGACTCGAGCTGCAATCGATACAGTCTGTTGCTTCGAGCTCTAATTTGTGTATTCTTCTTCCAGCTTGGATGTTTGATGTATACTTTCCTTACAATGAAGTATACATCGTATCCCTTGTCCTGTAACTAGGACACTGAAATCAGATTCATTCCTAACCCAGGCACATGCAAAATATTAGTGGCTCAGATCCTGGTTCCTGCTTCTGTCTGAAATGCTATGGTGTCTCTCCCTACTGGAGTACACTTCGTTATGTTTCCCATAGTAATCTGGAAGTCCATTTTCTCTTCTTGATAGCTCGAGAAATATTCTCGTACTCCAATCATATGGGTTGAAGCCCCGCTATCAATATACCAAACATCTGTTGATGCTGAACTTGACAAGCATGTGAATTCTTCTTCCAATCTAGAAGATAATTCAAACACATCTTGATTTTCCATCCTTCTTTGTGTTATTTTTCCTATCGATTTCTGACGCTTTTTTGTCCCAACAACTGCTGCAAAAAACTAAGTCTTCACCTGAAGATTGCTCTGCGTTGAAACTTCTGCGCTGCTCCCTCTGTCACTGGCAATCTTCAATCTAGAAATCTTCCTCTCTATCGACTCTCTCAGTGAGATTTTCTTATGAAAATTTTGCCCCCTTAAACTGGACTGCGCAATTCCTCTGGGGATTCGATTTTCTGCCTATGCAGCAATTTCGAATTCCTTCTTCTCTTCAATGCTGGCTCTTCCGGTCTGCACTCCTGCTTAACTCAGCTCTGATACCATGTGAAAATTTCTACATAGAAATCCAACTACAATGACTGATATTATTTCTTCTACTTATTATTTCATAAATAAGTTATTCACAATGTTTCCAGCAAATATCAAAATAAATTCTACTGCAGCCTTCACAGTTAAAATGCTGCAGAAAGTAAATGCAAGGAAAAATAATAGCACAAGTATAATCACAATGACAAAGTTATTTTGGACAATTGTCCCCAGGAAAACCCAATATGGGAAAACTAGTGCAGCAGATGAGGGTTTCTTTATTGATCTTCAGCAAAAATCTCATGTACAAGATACAACCAGCAGAATAGAGAGGAATTTTTGTAACAAATATTACAGAGGATATTCTCACGCTTCTCAACGAAATTCTTACTCTGGAGAGGACATGTTGCCCACTCTACATCACACCGCGTCAACTTCTACGTAGGGACTGATGTTGATGCCCTCTCTCCTTCTCACCTGCAACTCTCCCTCTGATTCGATTTCCTCTTGCCGAACTTTGACCAATGAGAAAATCGATCTTACTTGGGTAATTGAGCATCTACCCGTGTGTTTTCCAAATGCCCTTCGAAGCCCTTCTTATAATCCTCTAGTCGAGTAATCAACGGCCTAGATTAGATTCTAATTAAAGGCTCAGATGATATTGACTTGATCCTCATCTTCTTCTAGAAGTTTCACCCACAGTTTGATTAATACCCTTTAACTATTTTAATTTCTTCAGTTTAGACTTAGGCACCCATTAAAAATAATTAATTATTTTAATAAAACTGTCTCCGGGTGGAATTTCTCAAAATGATATCTAGGTATTGTGGAACACGTGTCCAAGCCTCGCTGCAAATTTTGAGGCTTAGAGCACATCTGATGCTACCATAAATCAACACCTTCTCCAACTATTGTTGTTGCAACTGCAACAACTGCAACGGAAAAGCATCCAAAATACTGAACCAACTTGGTCAGTATGATGCATCTATCACCCGAGTCCTGATTGTTGCTAGACTTTGCGCTGTCATTGCAACCTCTGCGATGCTGCTAACTCTGCTATGTGCCAACTGCACTGCTACCAACTCTGCACTGCGCTGCCTAGTATTTGATTGCTACCAGCGATTGCATCTCACTCTTGCACTTGACTGCACCAACTGCCACTGGTCCATCCTGCTACTGCATACTATGGGCTCCCGTAGCAAGGTGTTGATTCATGAGGTTGACCTCCTCAAGAATCCTGCCCATCCTGTAGCTCTCTGGGGCTACAAAACCAAATCACCCCACCTCACCCGTGGAGGTAACTCAGTGATCATGGCAAACTCTTCCTCCAATCTAGAGGACAGCCTGTCGATCTCAGCGGATGCAACCTGTTGATCCTGCTTCCCCTCCTTATCCTTCTTTCGGAGAGGCCATTGAGAGTTGTAGTGAACAATCTCACCACATTTGAAGCATTTGATCTTGGAAAGGTCCTTCCTTCTGCACTACTCCTGTTGCCCCTGTGATGCAAGGGCTGCATTTTCCTCCTCCTTTACTTGCTTCGTCCCACTGCTACAGCTGCTACCACTGATGGTGCTCTTCACCAAATCTTGCCTCATCTCCTCCTGCTACAGATCAACCCACATACGATCCCAATCTTGCAGTTTTTATTTGCCCAGGATACTCTGGACGAAAACTTGCCACTCTTTGGAAACATTACTCAGAGCTAAACGCACCAACTCTATAGGCTGGGGTGCTGACCCTACTGAAGGCAGTTGGTCGTAGACATCTTAAATCCTAGTAAGGAAGGGGTCTATACGCTCCCCTTTCTGCATCCTCGTGCATCTCAGCTTCTCCTCAAGATACATCTTTCATTGCTCGGAAGATCCTTCGTACAACGTAGCTAGTGCCTCCCACATCTGTCAGGCAATATCTTTGCCAGCTATGTGAGATACCACGTGATCTTGAACCCCATCGAGAATCAACCTCTTAGCTTTCGTCATCTCTTTCTTGTACTTCTTAAGCGGATCTACATCGGTGGGTACAACTACCATACTATCAATATAAGTCTTGAGATCATGTTCATCTAGAAGGCAAGAAATTCTAGCCTTCCTGATCACATAATTGGAGGCTCCCTCCAATCGATCTTGATCTCTCAACCTAGCTGATGCCATCTCTCAAAAAATGTCGAATTCCTCCTCTTCTCCTCTACGCAATTGCTACCCAGCTATTCGCACTCCCTTCTATAGTGAGAAATTTTGCACACAACTACTGCTGCTAAGTTAGGAAAATTCGAACTTCTTGTCTGGAAGACCCCTGAGGAAAGAATTCCCTCAGTGTGTGCTCTTCCTTCCTCTTGGCGCTATTTGCACTAGCAAACTGCTGCAAAATCTACGTCCCAACTGAAGATCTGCTCTGCAAGGAAAATATTGTTGCTCCCTTCTGCCTCTAGTAGGCTTTTATCTGGAAAAATCTAATTTCTTTGTCGACTCACTCAAAAAAATAGACTTTTCCTCAAAACTCAAATCCTCTTGGCCCAAGGACTGCGCTGCCTTTGGGATTTCGAATCGCGCCTATGCAAAAATTTGAACCTCCTCTCCTGCTCTAAGCTCTCCGTCTTACGATCTATGCTCTGATTCCATGTGAAAATTCGGTGATCCCGAATCCTACTACAGCAACTGATAATATTTCTCCTCATTGTTAAATTACCTAAACAAATTATTTGCAGTTTTCTACAACAAATATTGAAATACATACACTGCAGCCTTCACAAATAAAAAATACTGCGGAAACAAAATACTGCACAAGAAAGAAATAAACACACATACAAGCACACCGTTATTTTTGGACAAACGTCCCCGAAAAACCCAATGTGGGAAAAATGGTGGAGCAGCTGAGGGTTTTAACTATTAAGCAGTAGTTTTCTGAGTACAAATCATTGGATGCCTAAACTTGCTATCCGAAATAGGGAATAAATTGGCAAAGAGGTAGTGAGAAGATATCTCACACTGTCACTGGAGATCCGACACTGATCCGAGGTCTAGATGAGTTGCCCTACGCTATTACTGCACAGTCTCTGCATGGGCTTACGCAGTCACTGCGTCACATCAAGGGATTGCATCACCTCCTCCTTCTGAACCTTCTACTGACTAGAAACTAACCCTCTGGCCCTCCGGACTCTCACCCCATCTTCTAGCACTGGATCTCGACTATTCCTCAAATTGCGGACTCCCTCTGAAGCACTGCATTGCCTCTTTGAACCTCGCGATGCCTTCCCTGCCTTGCACTCACCGGAACTGGAAAAATCCCCTCTGATCTACTATCCCTGCCCCTCACTACAAGAAGATCTCTCTCCGACAACTAAGCGCTACTACTCTTGAGAATTCAATCTCTAGATCTCACTATCTTGGTGTGTTCTCCAAGTGCCCATCAAGCTCCTTCTTATAATCTCTCGTTGGAGCACCAATGGCCAAGATTAAAACATAATCAAAGGCTAAGATTAACTAGGAGTTGATCCTCGTCTTTATCTAGAAGATTCGCACCAGATTTAATTAATCACATTTCCTAAGTTTAGACTTAGGAATACATTAAAAATGATTAATTATTTTAATTAAACCATTTCTAGGTGGAATTTTCCCAAACGATTTCTGGGTTTTGGAGAATACATGTATTCTAGCCTCTCCACAAAGTGTCGTGGCTAGAACACATCTGATGCTACAAAAATCAACAAGGTATTCATCAGTACAAGTATAAGGATGATCTCTAAACACATGAACCCTAAAGAATTTTCGGCACCGCAATGCCATGGACTAGATTCTTGACCAGGGCAATCTATCCAAGGTCCTTCAACATTTTAGGCACTACAATTCCATGCACTGGATTCTTGACCAAGGCAATCTATCCAAGTGGGACTAAGATGGACTAAAGCTTTCAGCCTCTCTAGGTACCATCAGACTTACTTACTAACCATCAACCCAGGGATCTAGGTGTGTATCTGAGGTCCTCAGAGATCCATAACCAACGCCACCCTCCCTACTTCGGGAACTAGACATCAACACATAGTGCCAGCCAGATGTCCTCCCAGGCAGTTTCTCACACACAAAGCCTCAACTACTCAATTATTCCAATTGATAACAAATCCTCCCCGATCAAACAGATCAGCAACAAATCTCTCCTGATCAAATTGATCGACAACCCTAAGCATTAAGAAAAGTATTTCGGTAGAAATCACATAACATAAATTTTTGGCCAACGCGTTTCGAACCCTAAGCATGTAAAACATGCTATCAAACCTTCGAGAGATTTACCTGTACAAACAAAACCCCAATTAGTAGCAAACTTTCAAATGTACATAAATAGATACAAACCTCTGGGGTCTTCTAGACAACTAGATGTTGCTTCTCAACTTTTCACAATAGGACTTAGAGCTTTCCCAATGAATCTTGACAGAAGATTCCTCAAACACATAGCTTCCTTTCCTACTTCTCATGTAGCAACATATTCCACAAATCGATTTGGCTTTTCTTATCTTAGTGGCCCTTCAAAATACATTCTCCAATTTCTCCTATCAATGTGATCATCATGATTATGGTACGACCTCCTTCTCAACTAGGGAGATTCCTTTCATCCAAGCTCCCTCTCAAATTAGAGAGATTTATTTTATTCAAGCTCCCTCTTAACTTAGCGGGCTCAACTTCTTTTCTACTACATCGGAGAATCTTTCATGGCTTCCATCCTTCTTATCAAAATTATCATGACCATCATTATTCATATCATGCTTATCACATCAACTTTACTTTACGAACATCTTCACCATTTTGAAGATTATGTACCTTCACAACTTAGATAGCAAGAACAACCAAATCTATAGAAGCATGAAGTTAACCATATCGAAATCACAGAAGCATTCAAACTTAGTTACACATAAGAGACACATACTCTTCAACTTCTTGCTAGGGTTTTTGTCATAAACCCTAGACTACTTCATCAAGACTGAGTATTTCACAACAATCTTTATTACATCTAGAATTTCAATGTTCCTTCCAGAGATATGACATACCCTATTACAAGATATTGCAAACCCTAGAAACAATTCAGACAAATATAGATTGACAAGTATCTAACTTTCAGAATTCATATTTTAGACTTCCTACTAGAATTTCATACAAACCCTATATTACATGCATGAGATTTCAACAATCAAAACCAATCATAGCTTAATCCACAACATGACTAGCTTCCACTAGGGTTTGTTGCAAACCCTAGATTTTCTCAAACAATCAAACATCCATCATAATTAAAACTCAGATTTCAACAATCTTACACAAATCTCAAATTATCACATTGTCATCATATATCAGAGTTTTGGACTTCTGATAAGATTTGTTTACAAGACCCTAGAATTCACAAATACTATCATCCTAGAGAATCAAACTTCGACTAGAGCTTAGTTCCAAACCCTAGGACTCATGACCATCAACAATTAGATCAACTCATATATCTATGATTCCATCATCATGCACAAGAATATCATAACATGTGATAGTCAAACCCATCTACATAAATATCAATAAGAGTTAGACATATAACAAACTTGATCAGACTAGGGTTTGATCGGACAAACATACATATGCCAAGGATTTCATTTCTAAGACATTATAAGGGTCTTGCTTATACATCCTACCAAACCCTAATGATCTATGGTTTCAATACAAAACATAGCAAACCCTAAAATACCAATACTACAAAGGTTCGGGATTTCAGACATTACCATTCAACCCTAACAAGTTAGGGTTTCCATAACCATACCAAAACCCCAAACATGACATCTTCTTTAGACTTCATTAATAACCCTAAGTAGACTAGGGTTCCACACATAATCATCAACATACCCTTAAGTTAGGGTTTTCATAATGAACCTTTTTAGGGTTCCACAAGAATAATCAAAGATATGAGGGTAGATTTATCTAATGATGAATCACCCAATAAAGAATCTTTAAGATTCAAGAAGCTAGACATAAAGATGTTGGTAATAGTTTATCAAGAATGAATATGGAGAGAGCAAGAACTTGTAATTCAAAACATACCTCTTATTTCTTAAAAAACCTTGTAATACCAATCCTTTGTTTGTGAGGCCTTCTTCCTTCAGCCTTCAGAAAGTTTTCCTAAACAAGGAACATATGAGTAGAAATGTGATTAGTATTTAATGCAAACAAAACTGGATAAGTAAGGAAAACTAAAAATGAAAATGGTAATAGGATACCTATTTTTGGAGGTTAGTGAGGGCTCCCTCCAAGCTTGAGGGATACCTATAACCTTAAGAACAAATAATAATAATAATAAAACCCAAAATATGTTAAACCTGCAAAAAACTAGAAATCAAAAAGAAATAACTAAAGCTTAGATCAAAGGACTTAGTAGTGTAAGTCCCTTATATCTAGTTCTTCAGGCTTAGTCTTCTTTGGAGATCCTTCTTCAGCTACATTAGCTTGATCTTTGCTTCATTTCTTGTTCTTCGAATTGTCAGGACAGTCACTTCTATAGTGAC
>APFE031674722.1:0-16689 GCA_000404065.3 Pinus taeda
CTCTGAGGGGGGTAAGAGCTAGAGTGAGTGATATTGTCTCACTTAGCAGGTTTGGCTAGAGTTAGTCAAGGAACCCCAAGTCAAGTTTAAGGGGGGAATTGTTAGGTAAACTTGACTCGGGAGTCAAAAGTTGACCAGGTTAAATAGTGATGGTTTTGGGGCACATGTTATTGTGCACCCATGGTATTTTGCCCGTGGTATTATATGTAATGGAGCCTATGAAAGGCTGGAAGGACTTCATTGTAATGCAAGGGCCTGGAGGTGAGCGGTGAAGGCTCACTTGGCCGTATTGGCTAGGGTTTTGGCCAAGGATAATGAAATTTAATTATGATTGAGTTTTTCCCCGGATTTGGGGTTTTCCCAGATAAACATGTGTATTTATGTGTTTATGGTTGTTGTTGGTTAATTTTATATTTGTTTCTCTCAGTAATTCTTCGTAATTAATTTATGTTCTTGGGTAAATTTCTTAACAATTATGGCACAGATTGTGGAGCTCCAATGATTAAGATAATATAAGAATGTGTTCCCTGCCATTTAATGTGGATTCCTTGTATTCGGAACCAAATCCACTGAACAAGGGATTTTGGTGGGTAAAGCTTCCTGCTTTCATGGAGAATGATTCCTAATCATTTTGTATAAGTACCAAGTCAACTTTGGCTCTAGGGTATTTTTTTTTTAGTTTTCTTGTGGAGAGAACTCATATTTCTGCAGCTCCACTGACATTTCTTACATGGATGTAATTGTATTGATGGAAATAATGAAGATTGGTGACATGTTAAACTTCTAAATGTTGGTCTCCTCCATAGGACTTTGAGTTTCCTTGGGCTTGTCCATCCTAGGTGATCAGGTGCCCAAAATATAGCTCAAAATTCAAAGTTGTCAGATCGGTGTGGAACCTAGACGCCGATGTAGTGGTCGTCATCATAAATATGGCACAACTCATTTCATGCGAAACCGACATTGTATGCTTCTAGAATCATGTTCTGTTCACTTTCCCAAGCAGGCAAATTTAAAAAAAAAAATTGATAGCCCACTCACTAGTCTGTATTGTTGACATGTCATTGACTGGGTAGGTCTATGTGGCAGGTTTTACTGGTCAACAGGCTCGAAGAATCACATTGTTCCAAGAGGCACATTCTCATGGGTGTAATTTGGTGTAATTTTATCATGTGGTTGGTAGCCAGTGTTATAGATCAAGCCTAGAAATATAAGAAAATACAAATATACCCAGAAATAAGAAGATAGAAATAGATAGAAATGCTTCTTTATTGATCAAAACCCTTAAGGTAGGGCAACACCATACATTCACTCCTTAAGGAAGGAGAACACTCCACATGCCATATGCCTATTTACACAATATTCCTTGACATCTCTCAATGTGAAGTCTCTAGCCTCTATATAGGCCTCATACATACAATACCATGGGTCATTACCATGATTCCCTCAATACCATCTATCTAATACCATGGGCCCATTACATTATTACTAACTACTTGTGGTCCCTTACATGATACGGGTTAACCACCTTATTTATTACTATGGCCCATCCCATTATTACATTATTCCCTTGGGTACCTCCCTTTGTACCCCATATTATCCCCCCCAGGGTATATAAAATTCCACCCCCCTTAACATGTTTTGTCCCTGAAACATGGGAAGAACACAAATAATAAGATCTACTCAAAAGAGTAGTCCACTAGTACCATGCACATGCATCTAGCCATCCAAGAGAAAGGTGAACCCTCGATCTTGTTGGTGCCTCGCTCGCTTGAGATGGAAGTTGACCATGGTAGCTCTTCTGTGTTGATGTGTAGTAGGTGGATCTTTGCTTCTCACTATCCATCATGTGGTGGTTGTTGTCCTTGTGGCTAATTGGTTGCCATCTTGTTGGTTGTTTTCTTGCGAGGTGATTTGGGTGATGATGTGTTGAAGTTTTAACCCACGGTGTCTTTTTCTTTAATTCACCCTCTACTGGAGCCTGACTATTATCTGGTGCATGTTGTGGTGCTTGTTGTGGTGTCTTATCTTCCAATATTACTTCAACCACTGAGCCCTCATCTGATGTATCAGCACCTGTAACCTTTTCTGCTTCAGCCTCCATGTACTCTACCTATTTATTGATGGAAATATCCTGTAATGTAATTTTATTCTTTTTATAGCAAAGCTTCAGGAATTTCTTTTGCACATTAATATTGACAGTACCCACAGATTCTATCCAAGGATATCCCAAAACAACATCCATATTATCCATCTCTGAAGTATAAAAATCACCATGCAACACATACTTATCCATAAAAATATTCAAATCCTTATACACTTGAACATCCTCATCATCCACCTGTTTGTTTTCAATGTGTTTTTCTGGAACTTGCAATTTTTTTGCCAAATTAACATTGATAAAATTATGCTTGCAACTAGGATTTATAGAAACAATGATCTTCTCCTTCTGAATCAATACATGAACCTGCAATCAGGTACCAGCAAAAAATAACGCTTTAGGTTTCCTGGTTTCTTTCTTTCCTATAAAAATAAAATATTTTCTAGGTTGCATGTTTGTCTGTGTGAGCTTAGTAAGAGGACCCACAAGATTAGATTTATGGTCAAAGTGGTCACAAATAGATTTTGTGAACATCTGCCAAGTAGTTGTCCTTGGATGGCATTTTTTATGACACTGCCACCATTGCCATCTTTCATGGTCCAAGTACATGATTCCCACACTCAACTAAGTCGCATCATATATGATGTAATTCAATTTGAAATATTTCTCCATTTGTGCTAGCCATCTAGTTGGATGAGAGCCATCAAATTTATACATGTCCCTCAAACTCTAATCTAGGCCTGCCATCACAACAAAATTTTGGCGAAAATTTGAAATGGCCACAATTCCGTAAATATTGCTCAGAATCCCTATTATGACCAATTTTCGGAAATGGAACAATCATTTTGCATCTTCCCATGTGGTAAGCATATAGATCTAGGCACTGGAATTTTAAAACGATGTTGCAACTGCCCTGCCGTCACAAAAAATATCTGAACTGAAAAAAAAAAAAAAAAAAAAAAAAAAAAAAAAAAAAAAAACTGATTTTAAATCAGCGATATCTCCCTCATCCAGACTCCGATTCAACTGATTTTTTTTTGAAATTGGGTATTTTTTCACAAATAATCCAGATCTATAATTATATTTTGTCGATCTTGCCCCAAAATGTATAGATCTGCACCACAAACTCGCTGCCCTGAAAAATTTCTGCAACACCACTGATTTTTAGATCAGTGATATCTCCTTCATCCAAACTCTGATTCGGCCGATTTTTTTTTTTGAAATCAAATATTCTTTCACAAAGAGTCTATATTTTCAATTATATTTTGCATATTTTTCCCCAAAACATACAGATCTAATTTACAAACTCGCCACCCCAGAAATCCTGCAAAAAATTAAAAAAATTTCTCCACTTTGGCCCAAGAAAGTGCTCTGATACCACTTGTTATAGATCTGGCCTGAAAATATAAGAAAATACAAATATTTCCAGAAATAAGAATATAGAAATAGATAGAAATTCTTCTTTATTGATCAAAACCCTTAAGATAAGGCAACACCATACATTCACTCCTTAAGGAAGGAGAACACTCCACAAGCCATATGCCAGTTCATACAATATTCCTTGACATCTCTCAATGTGGAGTCTCTACCCTCTATATAGGCCTCATACATACAATACCATGGGTAATTACCATGGTTCCCTCAATACCATCTATCTAATACCATGGGTCCATTACATTATTACTAAGTACTTGTGGTCCCTTACATGATACAGGTTAACAACCTTATTTATTACTATGGTCCATCCCATTATTACATTATTCCCTTGGGTACCTCCCTTTGTACCCCATATTATTCCCCCTGGGTATATAACAACCAACCACCAGCTGAAATATGGCCCAACCGGAGGCCCCCACGTGGTAGCCTGGGGGCCACAAAAATTATGGGTTAAGTCCAAGCAGAGGCAGCGAGGGTCAAACCTGTGACCTCCATGTGACAATCCATAGCTTCCACCAATATGCCATAGCATTAGAACTTAAAAGACTATGGCTTTGGCTTATACCTAACCATTATGAGTGCACCATTCGGGGGTAGGGCCAGCCTGTGGGGGGAAGCTGTTGGGTCCAGGTTTTGTGCATATTTTAGACACCTTTTTCCCTCCATCCTTAACCATTTCACCTCTAAACATGTGGACTTGATATCATAATTACCTTTTTCTCAGTTATAAGAATCCATTTTTGTTATGACATATTATTTTTCCATTTTTGTTAAATATGAATGAGGTGATATATTTTTGATGGCTAACTGAAGAAAATATGAAAAAAAAAAATTGGCTCTGTTTATTTTAGGTGATGCTCCAAAGTCCATGACCAAAGAATGAACAGTGGTGTGATAATTCACAAAAGGGTTTTGAGTACTTGTTGTTTCAGACCATTGCTGTTACACCCTGAATTGACTCTTACACCTCGAGCATTGTTGTTACACCTAGAATTGTTGTTACACCGCGGGATGTTGATTACATTGCAATTGTCTAGGATCATAGGTACTATTCCACAGGACAACTGTCGTAAACATTGTATTATCTATGGGCGTCTAAGGAATCAAGGTAGTTTTGATTTTGAGAAATGATGTAACATCAATAGGCATTGTATTTAGAACATCTTGTAATGATTTCTATTCTCTCTCGATATTAATTAGCATGAGAATCATGAGATTCTCATGACTGATCCGTGTCTTATTTTGAGTAGGTAAAACTTATAAAGGGCACTCAGTTCCATGTAAATTGGGACAGTATTGTCATTTTTCTTCTGTAATTCATAACCATTTTAATACAAAGAACAACATTGTTGATGTTTTTACAGATGTGGTTTTGGGACTTTAACTAATTTGCATTTCATCCATGCACCCTATTAGGGAGGAAGGGACCTCCTCTTTAGCAGGGATTGTAGTAGTAGTAGTAGCATAGTGGTAGATTAATCATTGTTCCTTTCAGTAAGTGTGAAGTTATTTTTGTCACTATGTAATTTGCAGAATGGGTTTATTTTTGTTTCCATATTTTTGATATGTTGTCCCACAGGATTGATTTAAGCATAATATTTAGTCATTCGGCTTAGTTAGTGGTATGGTGTGTGGCACTCCTTTTCCTTGATAACATGATGGTTTCATTTCTGTAGAACAATTTTTTATTTTTGCATGAGTGTTACTTTCTACAATTATATTCAGAAACATTGGTTTATGTCTTTTATTTTTACTCTTGGTTTAAGTGTATTCGCACAGACATTGCATACTCCTTTGAAACAAACAAACCTACCCTGGGTTGAAAATTATGGTTTTGATTTAGTCAAATTAATAGTGATTAAATCGACTCAACATTTTGGCGCCTTTTCCAGGGAAGACAGTTGATGATGCAATCAGCCAAGTGTGTTTTGTTAACAGAGTGTTTCTAGCTTATAGATGTTGGGCAATAAGACGAGAGGTAAGAACCTGTGCATCACTCTAATATATCTAGGTGGGTTCACCACTATGGTCACTAGGACACTTAAGCTGTGTGAATTCCTTGATTCCTTAGATGTATTCCTACCTTTAAAGG
Source organism: Pinus taeda (assembly GCA_000404065.3). Classification (NCBI taxonomy): domain Eukaryota; kingdom Viridiplantae; phylum Streptophyta; class Pinopsida; order Pinales; family Pinaceae; genus Pinus; species Pinus taeda. The sequence goes on from APFE031674722.1 coordinate 5,628, forward strand.
TGTTGGGAAGTAAGACGAAAGGGTTGAACTTGTGCATCGCTCTAATATACTTGAGTGGGCTCAACACTGTATAAGATGAGACGCTTAGGACATGAATAAATATGCATATGGTCCATGTCTAAAGTGTAGGAATAATAAAAATCCCAAAGTACAACCACTCTAATAAATTATAGGAAAAATGGGCCACAAAAGAAATAATAAGAGCGTATATTTGGGGAGGAAAAAATTTATTCATGAGCCGATCTCAAAAGAAGAAAAATAAAAATCAATCTCTTAGAGGGATGCAGGGAAAAGAGTGCCACAAAAAGTTGTTACTCCCATAATAAGAAAAAAATCATATGGTTCCTCTGTCTCTAGACCATATCATCCCAAAACTAGTTTAACCACTCCCAAAACTAAGTTTCCAAATTAGGAGAAGCAATGGAAAGCTAGTGATCAAGACCTTAAGGTTGAGGATCAAGGGGAATTCGGTGGGGAACACTAGGAGCCTGAGATGAAAAAGGACTCATTGACTTATCAATATCCTGATTCGGGCAATGTAGTGAAATAGTCAGCCTTGAAGCAACCTGACCTATCAATTAACAAACCTTCACCCACAAGACAGTCACCAAAATGGTCCGAAGAAGACCTGTCATGGCAAGGATCAAGAGGATCAACAATGGGGGACAACAATATTGAAAACACTAAAATATATGCCACCATTACCACCTCTGAGTTTCCAATAGGTGATATTAGAGGTGAGGCTCCCATGAAAAACATTCCTTTGTCATCTCCCCCATCTTTTCAAGGAATGATTATAGAAGACCCTGACACCTTCTTGTTTGAATGGTAAGTATTGTGTAGGAGCTATGATTATATTTCAGATGCTTAGATGCTGAAATTATTCCCTGGTACTATAAAAGGAGCAACATTGAGATGGTTCATGGGATTAGGCTCTGCTACCATTCAGACAAGGAGCAACATGAAAGAGACATTCCTATCTAAGTATCAGGATTATTGCAAAACCAGGGATTTGAGGGAAGAAATATTTAGGATGACACAAAATGAGGAAGAAAGCTTGGAGGACTATGTGAAGCGATTCCATTACAATTTGCAGAGATCTAAACACAGTGACTTATATCAAGAAAGCTTGAAGACCATATAAGGGGAATGAAAGATGATTGCCTTGATACCATGATAGTACTAGGGAACGGGGAAATATCTTAGGAACCATTTGCCGAGATAATAAATCTTTGTTTGTGATGATCTAGGGGGTCAGAGAAGGGGAGAAGCATGGTGTGAGATGCCTCTATGCAGCTACAAAAATCAACAAACAGTGGTGTGACCAGGGCAGAAATCAGAAATTTGTTCGAGAATCTTAAAACCAATCTTCTCAGTACCCTATCTGCTCAAATAACAACGGCACAAGTGAAGAAAGCATGGAAAAGGATGATGCAGCTTTAGTCGTGTTCTTCCTGATGTGTAAAGATAAGCATTCCCTGAAGGAATGTAGGGTAAACAACGTTGGCTTGTGCAACATTTGTGATCTAGAGCATTCCATAAGTCATTACCTGAAGCTTCCCAGATTGAAAGTCGTGCTTAAGGAATCAAGCAAGGAGGTTTAATCCTCCTATTTCATTGGATCTAGGAAACCATGGCAACCATGACCACCAGGTATGCCTCAATACTTCTCTTCTTTCAAACCATGGAATACTACATATAATGTTCAACAATTTCCATGGCAGTACTCTTCCCCTCCTTCAACACAATATTCTTCACCTTGGAATCAGTGGTCTCCCTCATCACCTTTCCAATGCCCTCCATCGCAACCATATCCTTGGACTTAGAATTGAAGAGGAAATTCCCTAGGTCTAGTCCCCCCTGTAATACCAATACAAAAGTAGTTACAGCTACTACCTCTTCAAACACCTATTGCTACACCTTCTATATGACCCCAATCACCTATGCAACCTAACCCTAACCTGCACAATAAGACAGCCCAGAATATTGAACCCTCGACTACCTTTCAAACTTAATGTATCACTCCTGTCGGGTATAACTAAATCCATATTCGATTGGGGAAAGTGGTTAACCTAAATCTCTCTCATTTGATAACCAAGGAAGAATGTAAGTCACCTAGGGGGGTCCTACATATTTTGAAACTTTTGTCACACCTGTAACAACTGATTGGGAAAGGACTATTGTACCTGTAACAGCTAGCTCGATTAAAGCTTATACACTTGTAACAACCAATATGGTTGTAAAAATTAAAGACCCTCCATATCCTCGGAGGCTAGCAAAAACTGGTATGACTTCACACCTGGAATCGGATTTCCTTAGGGAGTTGAGAGACTTACACATATAGATTCCTCTACTACAGGCTATCAGATATGTGCCTGTCTATGAAAAAATAATAAGGGACTTGTGTGTCAAAAAATTTGGAAGGAAGCCTAAGGACCCTGCTACTATTCATGTGATGGGAAATTTGTCCGAATTGATGATTGATCAACCGCTTTTATCCAAATACAATGATCCACGGAATCCTACGGTCACTGTTTACATCAATGACATGCCCATTACCTATACATTGATTGATTTAGGGGAATCCATTAATGTAATGATGAAATAGATCTTCATCGCCTTAGGGTTACATGGACTAAGAAACACACCTACGGTGTTGGAATGGATAGGTCCCTTGTCAAACTTGAGCGGATGTTAGAAGATGTAGTGTTTACAATAGATTCTTTGTGATACCCTATTGACTTCCTTATTTCACAAACTAAATCAAACCTAGGGGGGGCATCCTTTAATCTTAGGAAGTTTGTGGCTAGCCACTGCAGATGCATTCATAGGATGGTCTAGGTCTATTATGATTTTTGATAGCCAGGCCACCAAGAATCTTAGCCTTTATCCCCCATCAAAACCAGATACGGATTCGATAAACCCCTTGTGAGATGAATTTTTACCCAAGTCAGATCACTCATAGCCACTTCTCACCCTCGGGAAGTAAAAATACTTTAAGAATGAAATGGAAGATGATATCATATGTGGTTTTATTATTAATTCACTTTATGTTACTTCCATTGAAGAATTAGGGGAGGAAGATGTTATAGAAGATTTGAGCCTTGAATAGATGAAGACCGCTCCAAGTATTAACAATAGTCCTATTGAAATAGAACTAGGCAAATATCTTAATGTCAATCCAAACTTGACTCTTGAGCAAAACAGATTGTTGTTATAGCTGTTACAGAAGTACAAAAAGGCGTTTACATGGGATTATATAGATATGAAGGGTATCCATCCCAACCTATGCACTCACCACATCTATTTGAAGGATGGTTGCAATCTAGTGAGACAACCACAGTGATGCATGAACCTTGTATTAAAGGAGGTAGTAAAAGAAGAATTACAGAAAGTCCTAAATGCCAACTTCATTTATCCCATTTCTGATATTTAATGGGTATCTAGCTTGTCATTGTCCCCAAAAAGAATGGAAAGTGGAGGGTCTGTGTGGATTATAGAGAACTTAACAAAGCCACTCAAAAGGACCATGTCCCCTTGCCATTTATAGACCAAGTCCTTGATTCGCTTTCCGGAAAGAAATTTTTTCTTAGACAGGTTTAGTGGGTACAACCAAATATAGATTGCCCTAGAAGACCAAGATAAAATGACCTTTACCTACCCTTGGCGAACTTTCACATATAAGGTTCTTCCTTTTAGACTCTGTAACACACCAACAACTTTCCAAAGGGCGATACTGGGAATTTTCTCGGATCTGTTGAATTACTATCTAGAAATGTTCATGGATGACTTTACACCATACGGGGACACCTTCGAAACAACGTTAGTTAATTTGGACAAAGTATTAGAACAATGTGAATAGACTAATGTTTCTTTGAGTGCTCACAAGTGTCACATGATGATGAATGAAGGGATTGTGTTGTCACATGTTATTTCAGCTGATAGCATTAAAGTGGACCCTGCTAAGATAGAGGTAATCTTGAAAATCCCAATCCCCAAGACACGGAAATATGTATGTAGTTTCTTGGGTCATGCAGTGTATTGTAGGAGGTTTATAGAACATTTTTCAAAGATTGTAACTCCTTTATTTTCTTTACTTATGAAATATGCAGAGTTTTTATGGACAGGAAAATGCAAGCAGGCCTCTATGAAATTAAAATATTGTGTGTCAGCAGCTCCTGTTTTTTGGGGTCTGAACTGGAATCTGTTGTTCCATATAGCTACGGACGCATCTGATATTGTTGTGGGAGTTGTTTTGGGCTAGCTAGAGGACAGGAAACCATATTCCATTTATTACATAAGCAAAAACTTGATTGCAACTAAACTCTATTACACAGTGACCGAGAAGGAATTCCTTGCAATAGTGCATGCCATTAATAAATTTTGGCACTACATCACAGCATATCAAGTATTTGTACACCCTGGCCACTCTTCCATTCATTTTTTAATGAAAAAACCAGTCACTAATGGTAGGATTACATGATGGTTATTGATGTTACGGGAATGTGATATAACTATCCTAGATAAACCTGGGAAAGATAATGTGGTGGCTGATTTTCTTTCTAGGCTGAATGTTGGTAGTGAAAGCATGTCTATTGAAGATTCTTTTCTAGATGAATATCTTTTTTCTATTTCAGTTCACTCACCATGGTATGTAGACAAAGCTAATTATCTTGCTGCAAGAAAATTCCCCCAACACCTATCCTACAAGGAAAAGAAAAGGATTGTCTAGCAAAGTGCTAGATACTCATGGATAGAAGGAAATCTCTATCACACTAGACCAGACCATCAAATTAGATGTTGTGTAAGGGAGGATGAAATTTTTGATATCCTTTGAGCTTGTCATGAGGAACCTTGCAAATGACACTTTGTAGATAAGAGAACAAGATACAAGATGCTCTCAACAGGATACTATTGGCCCACAATATTCTAGGATGCTAAGAAATTTGTGAAGGGATGTGATAGTTGCCAAAGAATGGGTCAACCACTCCAATTAGACGATATGTCGTTGCAACATCAAATAGTCTTAGAACAATTTGAGAAATGGCCCCCAGATTTTGTATGACCAAATGACCCGTCATCTTAGCATAAATCCTACATTCTGGTCTACACATACTATGTCACAAAATGGGTTGAGGCGAAAGCATTAACCAAATCTATAGAGCAGGTTGTTTCAGACTTCTTGTTTGAAGATATTTTTGTCCACTTTGGAGTACCCATAGAAATAGTGACAGATGGAGGAACCCATTTTACATCTCATTTGATTCATAACCTAGTTGAAAAATACAAAATTTGTCATAGAATCACTTCACCTTATCATTTGTAAGCAAATGGCCAAGTAGAAAGGACCAACAAGGTTATTGAGGGCATTCTTACCAAGATCGTAGCTAGCCATCGAAGAAATTGGGCTGATAAACTTCCAAAGGTGCTCTGGGCATACCAGACTAAATGCATGAATACCACAGGGTTCTCACCATATGAATTAGTGTGTGGTAAAAATCCTCTATTTTCTGTAGAATTTGGAATTAAGACATTAAGAACAACACTACAATTAAATTTGGATATGGCAACAGCACAAAAACAACAGTTGAATCATCTTAATGAGCTAGATGAGAAATGGTTAGCTTTCATTCAGGAAACAGACATTGTCCAACAGCAAAGAGATAAGTGGCATGATAAATTCATTAAAAATAATAAATTTCAAAAAGGAGATTGGGATCTATTATATGATTCAAGATTTAAGGATTTTAAAGGGAAGCTATGTGCTAGGTGGCTAGGTCTTTATGAAGTTGACACAGTCTTCGTCAATGGGACTGTAAATTTAGTAACCATTGACAATGCTAGGAAACCATTGTTTGCTAATGGGCACCTTCTTCATCTATATCACAAACCTGCTTCAAAGGAATCATTCATCAACATTGTCATGGATTCTGACCTTCACATTATGAAGGAAAGGGACAATTCCCCTGTGCTTCCAATTTCTTAATTCTCTAATAAGTGTAACAACCAAAAACTAGCCTCTGTTGGCAATTGTTACACCCAGCAGTAAAAAAAAAATAGAGAAACAAAAACATATAAATAAAAATCTAACTGTGAAAACCACTTTTGGGGCACAGAAAGACCGATTGTGACAACTGAAAATGACTATGTGGCAGTTGTTGCAAATTTATTTTTGCTCTATAATAGCATTATGTAACTCATGCATATTCTATTTTTATGTTGTTACAAGTTCTATATAATATGTTTGTTATCTCTGTAAATTCTTTTTGCAAGTATTTTAAAGAATCATGTAAATAAGAAATGGTTGTAGAAATAGCGTGGAAATTGGGTTTGTTGTTACATGTGTAACAGTTTTCAACCTTTAAGCAGTCACATGAGAAAAATCCTCAGCCGCAATGTGAAAAAAAGAGAGAGTATTCATCAACGCTATTCCATGGGAGAAATTCATACAACTAGCACATCATCGCTAGAATTAATTATATTATTGATCCTTGTTACAAGTCCTTTCTTGCCACATCACATCAAGTACATCATACAAAGGTATATCACTTATGCCCTTTGTTTAACAATTGTGGCAATTAATATGGTATCTCCTTAGACAGCCAAGGAAGTACATCACATTAAATTCGGGGAAGAGGACGAATCATTTCGTAATCTATGATCTCGAATTTAAATTCGGTAATAATTAATACTTTGTCATCATTATCCCTTTATTTCAATCATGCCAAGAATTAAAATGCATTTAACTCCGGATCTCCATGATCCAGACCTATAATGAAACCATACTATCTGCAGTACAATCCTCCCTAATCCGAATTCCTTGTTTTATTGCATATTTCATTACCCTAACATCAACCTCAATGAATAATTGCACCTTCATTACAAAATTCTCATAGAAAGAGAAGAGTACAAAGTGTTGGGATAGGGATGGGAGAAGTAGCAGTCCGGCAAGAGCACAATTTGACTGAAGCATTGGAGAATTTCCCTATGGCATGCTAGGTCTTTAAGGAAGCGGATTGGTTTGAATTTTTTGAATGACTCAAGGTATTAGAGGAGTCAGTGGCCATGGAATTCGCTCAAAACCTGAATAAAAACCAAATAGAAGTTTGCAGGTTAAAGCTAGAAGTGGAAGAAGAAGTGATTTATCGTGTGACATCACTACAGAGTATGGGGAAATGGTGGTTCTACAAAAAAATCAATGACCTCTCTCTTAAGGCAGAATTCCTTCAAGGAGAGGAAAAATTGGAGAAGGGTAGGGGAATTGATAGATCGTCACTCCCTCAGCCATGAGGAGATGTTTCCCTATACATTATCAATTACATTACCTGAGAATGAAGGGAAAAGATCATGTTCAACTACCATCTTTCACTGCTAAACCACTTGTGGCAGAGGCAGTTGGTTAACCTTCCATATTTCTTGTTAGAAAACATCAGGCACATGTCTGCGGCTGTAAAAAATGTTGCACACCCAAAAACTTGTGTCACCAATCACGGTCTTATTAAATTGATCGTACTGGATGCATTGGAATGACAAAGCAGAAGCTAGGAAGAATTTATGAGTAGAAAGACATGGACCTCCCGCAGGAGGAAAACTGAAATCCCTGACACCCCAAAGAAAGCAGGGGAGACTGGAGAACAAGGCCAATCTTCGGAGGGTAGGATCGAGAAAATATCATTGGAGAAGCCAATTGGTGGTAAATACTGAAGAAAAGTGTAAAAGTCAACTCAAGTCTAGAACCTTCACCTTCATCCAGCAAAGAACCAAGAAAGGACACGAGAAAACCGAAAGAAGGGAAACAACCTGATCCAAAATAAGACCCTTTGCCAGGCAAGGACGAGACTCAATTTTTGTTGCTTAAAATAAAAAATTTAGAAGAAGAAAATGAAAAATTAAGGCAGCAATTACAAGGAAGTAGAGCAGAAGCAAGGGTACCAGGCCTGGATACCCTAGCAGAAGTAGCGGACAAAATGAGGATGGATTCTGCACAAGGTCTTGAGTGTCTGGTGATGCAGGAGCATCTGAACCCCCCTTAATTAAAGGAGTAATCCAAAGCACAGCAAGGAGAGTGTTAGAGTCGATCTTTTTAGTCCTCCGTCAGAGATCAAAACTATTTATGCATTTCATTTTTAGGAGTCCCACTCCATTCACTCAACTGCATTCCGCTAGGGGCATGCCATAATCTAACGGAAAAGGTCATGCTAGTCATTTCCCCTCATGTCTGGCTCCTCCAGGCTTAGGTCTTTGGTCAAAGATCACTAAAGTCCATGAAAGTCAAGGTCTGGTCCTTTAATGGACAAAACTCATTTTCGATCATTAGGTCTAGGGATTAATCAATTTGGTCTTCAACCATGTCCAATTAAGCCATGCAGGGAAGTGAAAAAGAATCCTCTTCAAATTCTGGCTGAATATGAGCAAATCAAAAGAAACGCTGGTGAGTCGGTCCAAGACTATTGCATTAGATTCAATTAAATTTATAACGAAATTCCAGATCATCTAAGGCCACTTGTGGGACTACCCATGGTGAAGTTCCCGGATGGTTTTGATGCTGACATGGCTTACCAATTAAGAGAAAGAGAACCAGCCACAATGGAAGTTATGCAGAAGATAGCGGTCAATGTTGAAACAAATATGCTAACCAAGAGAGCTAGAGCAAAGGCAGAAAAGAAGGTCACCATAAAAGAAGAGTCTTCCTCGGTAGATCAATTACTCTGGAAGGTAGAGCAGATGCTTGAAAGGGTGAAACTTGACAAACCGGAGCCACAAGTTAGAAATCCTAACTTTCATGGTCAGCAACAACCACAATATAGAATAAGACAGAGAGATCAGCGAGCCCAAGAGCAAACAACACAACAGCCAGTACAGACACATTGCAGCAAAATTTTATGCATGGACCGGAATCAGATGAGGATGGGAATATAATAAGTGAAGAAAACCACCTCTTTACTCCTGATGATTTGCCTATTTATCTCACTGAGGATGAGGAGTATGCAGAAAGTTCAGTTGTACACAAAGATGTAGACTTCATTCTAGCAAATGATACCGTCTTGGAGGAAGAATCAGATGAGTACCAAAGAGGCTATATGAATGCTCTGTTTTCCCAGCAGCAGCGATATTCACTTAGAAACAGAGATGTGCCAGTCAAACCAATTCAGAAAAGGAAGGATGTTGAGGCATCAAAGAATGATTCATCAGTTGCACAAAGGAAAGGAAAGGAGGCGGTTGATCTGGATAGCAGCAAATCACCATCAGCAGAACAATCACATCAGCAAGTTGCATCGAAAGAAAAGGAAAGGAAAGAACTCCCAGTCAAAGAGGTAGAAAAGATTCCCGCTTTTAATTTAGAGAATGAGATTTCTAAATTAAAGGTATCCATTCCCTTGAATGAAATAATGAGGAACAACAGTTATAGAGGGCACGTATCTAAAATGTTGAATTTGGACCCAATGTCCGACATGGTGAATGTCGAAGATGATCAACCTGAAATGATCTTTGGGCCAGCATCAAATGAGGAGTCTCCTGATAGTGATGTGCCATCTTTTTATATCAGTTTAAGATTGCATGATTTTGTGTTACATAATGCCATGTTCGATTCCGGAGTTTCTCACAATCTCATGCCCAAGGCTATCATGGATAAGTTGGGTCTGGACATCACCCGGCAATACCTAGATCTCTATTTGTTTGATTCCAGCAGAGTAAGATGTATACAACTCATCAAAGACTTTGTTGTGAGTTTGGATCAGCTCCCAATGAAGAATGTTTTGATGGATGTTGTCGTAGCAGATATTCCTCCCAAGTTTGGCATGCTTCTTTCCAGGTCTTGGGTAGCGAAACTGAAAGGGACACTGCAACTAGATTTCTCCTATGCAATGATTCCGGTGTTTGGCCAAATGAGGAAACTGTATCGGGAACAAAAAATGAAATACATGATCACAAGCAAGGAGAAACCAATAAATCATCCAATTAATTATGTACATACAGATTTAGAGTCTTTTGTTTTGTATTCTGATAGTTTCAATAATATCAATAGTCAGTTAGTAGAAGCAGATGATATTCCGGAAATAACAGAAAATTTCAAAGGAGTTTTAAAGAAAGAAGAACAAGAACAGCAGAACACCGTTGAGCGATCAACTGAAAGTAATGGACAGAAAGCAGACCAAGCACAGCAGACAGATTTTCAACACTTGCAAGAGGAGGAAGAAGGTTTGTGGACCATGGATTTCGATGGAGCAGTGGGAAATGATAGCGCTGGAATTGGAATTTGGGTACGCAGTCCTTTCTCTACCCCGAACAAAGTGCCTAGTAACGTGCGGGTATGCTCTTACAAGTTGGCTTTTGAGAGTTCAAACAATGAAGCTGAGTATGAAGCTCTGATTGCTGGTCTGAAGATTCTAAGAAAGCTGAATGCTAAGAGGATTTCAGTATATGGCGACTCCGAATTGGTAATTAAGCAGGTCAGAGGCGAATATCAAGCAAAGCATCCTAGGATGCGGGCCTACCGTAATGCAGTCATAGGTATCCTAAAATTATTTTCAGAATACACCTTGACATGTGTGCCTCGTATACAAAATAGTATTGCTAATGCTCTTGCTAAGGCAGCAAGTAGTTTGAATATCCCAATGAACTCTAGTAATAAATTTAAAATCCATGTCAAGCATCGTCCAACCGTTCCAAACAATCAGAGATATTGGCATGTTTTCCAAGATGATGAGGAGATTGATGATTTTCTGCAAAACAAAGGCAAGTTCAAAGAGACCTCGATTGATGTAGAAAATGACGAAAGTAAAGGTAATGGTACAGATGAGGTGTAGATCACTGAAATGGACATGTTGCAACTGAATAATAACGTTATTCCTAAAGGCTTGATACCTTTAGAAGAAATCTTTGATCAAGATTATGTAGCCTGCAAGCCAACATTGCAGCCAACAAAGAAGGGTGTGGAAGAGGTCAATATTGGAACAGCTGCTAATACTAAATTGGTAAAATTGTCCAAAGCATTGCCACCAAAGATCAAGGACAAATATATCAGTTTGTTGTCTTCATTTGCAGATGTGTTTGCTTGGGA
>APFE031674722.1:33225-65901 GCA_000404065.3 Pinus taeda
TTGTAGTTGTATCCCTTATTAATATTGTTGAGCCCTTATTGTCCCCATATTTTTATTATTGTGCCCCATAGAATCCCTCTATTGTTATTTTTGTGGCTTTATATTATTATTATTAAGTCGGCTAGGTTATATTGTGACTCCATAGACTCCTATATATAGAAAGGAGGTTTTTTCATTTGAATCATCCAAGAATTTTTCATTTGTGTAATGTAAAGGAGGTTGCCCCCTCGAAGAGGTTGAACTCTAAGGCATTGATCTCTCTTTTCTATTGTTTTTATTTTTTCTACCCTACTCTACTTTAAAAACAAAATTTCTTTTATAAGAATACTTCCAATGGAGTCATGTGCACATCAAGATGACAAACAAACTGATGTGTAGGCTTGAAATGTATGCTTTGACATGTACCTGAATTTGAGAGATCAAATGCTTTGACTTTGATGATATCAAGCACAATTGAAGAAGAGAGTGTTGCTGCAATTTAATGACTGTCTGGAACCATATTTCGATTTAGTTGTGATGCCCCTGGTCCAATTGTTGAGTTGAATCACTTTGGATGTCTTCTTCTTCCATGACCTTCAAATATTCCTATTTTTTTTATTTATTTTTTTTCTCTTGAACACAGAGGATATTATGGTAAACATAAGGGAACTTTCCCAATCTTTGGTTTTAATGTCTGCTCTTTGTCAAGTGCAGCCCATGATTCTTTGGTCTTCTCATTTGAATCTTCTTTTTATGCATGTTGTCCTTTAATGACATCAAGATAATCTCTTTTTTTGATACCCTTCCTGAACTAATATGAATACCATTTAGATCAAGAGGATATGTTTGGAAGTGTTGTACCTCAGCATTGTAAGTGGGCTGAGCTACTTCATTGTGTGGGTTTGGAAATGGTGGTACAAGTAGTTGAGTGGAAGTGGATATTTGAAATGGATGTGGTTGGGGTTGTGGTTGTGGTGGAGGTGAATGGTAGGGATAGAATAGAGTTGGATATGGAGGATATTGAGGATATTGTGGATGGATCCCATAACCTTGTTGCCAAGATTGGTTTTGGGGTTGAGATGGCCAATGTTTCCAAGGAAAGGGTGTGTTCCAATTACTTCGAGATGGATGTGCATAAGCTTAAAATTGTGAATTAGGCTTTTGCATCATATCCGGTTGAATAGGCTACCATGTTCCTCTTGGAGCTACATAACATAGTTGCATTGGAAATTGACTTGCTTCATTGTCCTCTTGGTAAACTTCCTTCGACCCTAGTAATGAGGGGAGATATTTAATAGCATGTGATTTTGCATGGACAATAGAAATATCAACATGTTATTTTTTCCTCATCTTGCATTCCTAACATTTCTACTTGTTTGGTTAGACTGCTAAGAGTTTATGTTTTAAGGTCATCAAACAAATTTCCATGTTTAGCTTGACTTACCGACCTTGATGCTGATTTACTTACTCTTGCCCTTCCTCTTGATATGTGTTTGCAAGTTTGAAAACTTTCTTCAAATGATAATTCGTATACATCACCTCTACTCATGAGATCAAGGAGATCAATCCACTCATCCCTAATTTTTCTAAGTAAGACGGTTTTTAGTGTGTCAGATCCTAAATGATGTAATTTTTCCCTCTTACCATTATACATGAACCTCTTTATTAGATCCTCTAGACTCCCATCTTCTTTCTTCTTCATTCTAAATATTTTTTCTTTAAGATCATGATCTTTATATTTTTCTAGAAATATATTTTGCATATCATTCCACGATCTTATTGAATTAGTCCCTAAATTCATGAACCATTTAAGAGCTCTATCCTTCAATGTTGTCGGAAACAATCTCAATTTTCGAGTGTTTAATAAGTAACCATAAATCTATGAAGGATTTCAAATTCAAAGAGAAAGGTTTCTGGATCCTCTGACCTTAGACCATGAAAGTTTGGAAGAAAATATGGAGGGATGTTCTTCATATGCACCCTGACATTAGTATCTTGAATGGGAAATCCAAGAGGATATTCTTCATTTTCATCATCTCCATCCATTTCTTCTAACTTCTCCGTCACCTCCTCTTCTTCTACCTAAAAAAATGAATGGTGATGTGGCTCTTAGTGCACCATGTGATCAAATGGGGGGGGGGTTGGTGTTGGAGAATTTTTTGAATAAGAATGCTATTGCAATGCTGTTTCTAGGAAAACTAGTATTCCTAACGAATGCTAGCCCTCTAGGTTTGGAAGCTACCCTAGAAACAACAGTTTAAAGCAATTCAATGATTTCTTTTATGTGTAGCAGATAAGAGAAAGATAATGTAACCAACCTGGAACTTCTGCTTAATCCCTTGCTTGCTCTCTCTCTCATTTGGCAGATCCTGCAACTCCTTCCCGCACTTAACACGCTTGGAGAGTACCTACACAAGTACAACAACAAAGAAATGTCAAAGCATCGTGATCTATTACAACATAAACATTACAGAATCATATATATAATGAACAAATGATAGCATTCACAATTGCACAATCATATGGGAGAAAACTTGTAAGAGCTTTATTAATAGAAAGGAGAATTAGAACCCAGTTGTCTGATCTCGCATCATCCTCCTAGCTTCAATCCTTCTTCACCTCATGAAATAGCAAGATCACACCAACAAGAATACAATTCTCTCTCCTCAATTACAAACTATCAGCACTTCCTTGCAATTCACAATATTCCAGCCTCTAGATCTCTTGGATGAGGGATCCATTTATAGATGTTTGCAAGGGTGTGAGTTGCATATGGGGTTTGATTAGTGTCATTCCACTTGCTACAATTGGTTCCACAAGAGAAGGGATTGGAGATGATTTCCTATATCCCTTATTCATCCTTGGGTGAATTCAAAGAGGCAAGTGGCACATGAGAAGTTTCTAGAAGATTCCATGAACAACCAACTGACAAATGTCTCGAACATTTGTCCATCCTTGCCCATCGCACCCTATAGAAGGCCTAAATAGTATGCATCACACCCTGGCAGTGTACCACTCAGTATGCATCGCACTTTGCCAGTGGGGTAGTCAGTGTGGTTCAATTTAGGCAATTTCTGGATGGTTTCTCAGATGGAACTTTTGGGGAATGATGTATTCAGATGACTATGTTCCTTTAGGGTATGAAACAACTCTTTTAGGGGTTGATGATCCCTAATACATCGACATATAATTTTTGGGGTTGATGTGCCCAAATATGTCTATAACAGTTGCCCCTAAAGCATGAGGTCATAAATATTCATGTCGGGTGAAATTATTTATCATGAGGATCCGAAGTTTTGAACTGGAAGGCGACCTGCATAAGTTACAATACAATACATCATCATAATATGATTTTCATGATCCAGCTGAGGGAGGCATTCCCATGCTCAGCTTTATAAATTTCATTTCATGTACATAGATTAGATAGTCGTCTGTAGATACAGACTGGTGATTCTACAGATATAGAGTCATCATCCATGATTAGGATGACCATTTATATAGAGCCTTTGTGCATTTGACGTTTTCACATCCCTGAATATATCATAGCCCAGATGGATGAAACTAGATCTGGGGTCTTCAAACTCATTCAATCTTCGCTCGATATACAAGTCAAACCATGTGAAGAGATGTTCTGAAATCGAACATGGAAAGACATCGCCCGTTTACCAGCCAATGATGTGAGTTGTTAACAGACGCGAGAGGGATCACAGATAATAATAATAATTGTCAAGGTACTATAGTATATTTCACGTGGTGTGAATACATGATCTAATGTCGAACACTACGCAAAATCTTTCAGTCGAAGGCCATTGATTTCAACCTGTTGCCGGAAGTGAGAAACTTGCCATTTATGTATGCAAACTTCAAAGCACTAAAAGGGTTGTTTCTAAGTCAACTTCTTGGATAATGAGCTGATATCGACAAGAAGCGACTCGTCATAGGAGGGCCTTGATGTATCCCACATCTACGACACGAAACAAAGCAAATGGTTTCTGGAGGTGAAAACAAACTGATGACACAAGGTTCAGGAATGGTGGTCATGAAAAAATGAAGGTAGGAGGTATTACAGTGTATGAGACATTAACTGGATGGTGATTTCTCAACTGAATGACTTCTCTTGAACATGTCGGTGACACTGAGATGAATTGGTAGAGTTAACCCCAAAAGATGGATAGTATGAAAGACCAATGGTGTGATGACCGGTGAACGGAATAACCCAACCCAACTCAATAATGGAGATGAAGTGAAAGTTTCATGTTCAAGAGTGACTTGCTAACCATAATTTCTTCAAATTTTTCCCCTTTTTCCCCAATCATTTCTGACTAGTGTCTCTTTATTTTTGTCAAGCTTGAGGAGGATAACATATGCTTGTTCTATAATTCTCCCTTCGGGAAAACTTGTCGCTATTTAAATTTTTAATGAGTCTAGTGACAGTGAAACTCGGTCTCGTCTCGATGGACAAGTTTGTCGCTATTGTTTTAACGAGTTCAACGAAAAGGATAACTCGGTCCTTTTTCATGTTTAGAGAGTTTGAAAAGGGATGAAAAGAAAACTCCATAAGTTCTTTTTCATAAAATAATCCCTTAGGTCCGAAAAAGGATAAAATAATACAAGAGGGATGACATTTCCAATACTTTAACGAGCTGGAAAGGACAAGAGCTCAACAATCTTTTCATGTTTAAAGAGTCTGAAAAGAGTTTAAAGAGGACTTCTATTTTGAGGAACGAGTGGTGTCAAGGGTAGCAACTGGCTCTGGTGATGTTGGAACTTCTCAAAACATGTTGATTTATGTGAAGAGGTTGGCTAATAAGACCACTCATTGCAACTATTCCTCAAAAAGGGTAAAACAACCAAGTGAAAGCGTATGATCGGCCAAAGAGATGGTGGTGATGAGATGAAAAAAACCAAGGCTCAAAAGGCTGCCAGAATGGCAATCACAAGGGTTAAAAATTGAAAATGGGTTCATTTTTAGACAAGCTTGAACCATGGGGAACTATGCTTGGATTTAGTTTCATGTTTACACAAGCTTGAAATGAAAAACTATGCTTGGATTCAGTTTCATTTTTACACAAGCTCAAAATGAAAAAACTATGCTTGAAAAATGGTTTGCATGCCCCTAGCATGATGAAAGGGAGAGTCTCTTGTAACCAGATGGAAGTCACTGCGGTGAGGCGGGATGGTTATCAAACACCTGTTTGGCTTCGTCCAGATAGACAAAGGTGAATGGGGTGATTCCCTTCACATAACCTACAGGGAAATTTAACTTTACCACTAGGTGCATGCCCCCCAAGCTTCATTAAATTCAGCTAAGTAGAATACTCATGGCTATCATTTGGGTGGAATGAAGGTTCTTTTACAAGATCAAGTGAAAGACTTGACTGGGATTTTACGAGATCTAATCAGAGACCCGACTTTGAATTTGGGACCTTGTTTCATTTTAAATGAGCTCGACACAAGACAAGGAACTCTGCTAAAATTCCTTGTTTCATTTTTTAGTGAGGTTGACACAAGACCAGGAAATCTCCTCGAATTCCTTGGTTTCCTTTTTTAGCGAGGTTGACACGAGACCAGGAAATCTCCTCGAATTCCTTGGTTTCATTTTTTAACGAGGTTGACACAAGACAACGGACTATCCTTAGAGACCCTTGGTTTCATTTTTTAATGAGGTTGACACAAGACAATGAACTATCCTCGAAGACCCTTGGTTTCATTTTTTAATGAGGTTGACACAAGACAATGAACTATCTTCGGAGACCCTTATTCAGAACTCATAAGTGGTCATGAAGGAGAGATCTGGTTCCAATTCCCCCAGTACATAATGTACAATATCACTGAATTGATCGTCAGTCGATGTAGGTATGGAATAGGTTGCCACATAATTAACCCGTGGCAAGGATGATACCATTGGTATAAATGGAATATTTAGGGATGATGGTTGACTAGGAGCTATATTTGGACCGAGAAATGAAAGCTGGTCAATGGTGACAATTCTTCCTTCAGGAGGGAAACAAATCACTTGAAAGAGTGTTGAAATAATAACTCCCATATCATAAACATAGTCGCACCCAAAAAGTAAATTGTAATCTAAAGGTTCTGGGATTACCATCACATTCAAATAAACAATTTTTCCTCCCAAAGTGATAGGCAACTGAGGAAGGATCCCTAACGGTCGACTGGTTCCTTTGTTAAAGCCTTACAGATTCTGTGTAACAGGTACAAGTAGTGGTGAACCAAGTGCTTTCCAAGCAGCTGAGGAAAGGATACTCATTGATGCACCTTCATCTATAATAGTGCTAGATACAATCATTTTACAAACTTGTACTATGATCTAGAAAGGCACATAAGAAGGAAGGCAGAATCCTACCAGTCGATTCCAGTCAAAGGAAGTGACTAGACTACTTGGATGGGGTACTCTAGAAATGGGAGAATTAACCCCTTGAGCTATGAGAACTGGAGGATTTTCCTCCTGTCTTGATGGAATAGGTGGACTACCCCCAAGCTCATTTGAATCTGAGGTAACAAAAAGAACTTGAGTGGTATGATTTTCACTCTCTTCGAGAAAGGTACGATTAGCTAAAGGTGACATCGGGTCAACCGTTACCTCGACCTGTTGATTTGGATCGGGTATAGACTCATAGGATTCACTTTCAGAGAGAGTGGTTTCGACCAACGGTTGATTTTGGTCAGTCGGTTCATCAACTAGTGACAGATTTAGGGAGAGATTGATGTAACCAGATGGAAGTCACTGCGGTGAAGCAGGACGATTATCCAACACTTTCTTGGCTTCATCCAGATAGGGACAAAGGTGAATGGGGTGATTCCCTTCACATAAACTACATGGAAACTTGACCTTTCCCTTCTATCCATGAACTTTACTATCACTAGTTGATGGTGTGTTACCAACATGATCTCCAGAGGTTGATGACATGGGATGGTGTGAACGGGAAGACCATTCTTCCAAGATCCGAGGAATGTAAGGACAATTTTGAAGAATATGGTCTCCTGCACAAAGTTTGCATGGATATTTGACTTTTTGAGGCTTAACAGGCGGATTTTCATTAGATGTTGCATTCAAAGCAATGGTTGCTTGGTTGCCCCCTTGCTGAATTGGCTTCTTCTTCTTCTTCTTCTTCTTAGCCACCTGGTTACTAGTACCAACACTTTCATTAGGCGAAGAGGAAGAAGGGGGGGAAGAAACAAACGAGGAAGAAGGCAAAGGGTCAACTTCAGGATCAATTGGAGGTTGATTTTGTCTAGTTGGAGGTGTACTCAATTGAGGTGAAAACAACCATACAGGCAGGCCAATGGTAAATCCTAGAAGGGACAATGTAACCATATAAGGAGCACCAATATTTCTGAAAGAAGGAAAAGGACTAGGATTCCCATCAAAAGGGATTCCTTGATCAGTGGACTTTAGATTTGTCGCCATATGTCTCAACTTAAGATCAACTAAGGAATAGGGATGTTGTTTGCGATCAATTAATTTTAACAACACTTTAGACGCAACTTGGCTTTTTCAATTTTAAAGAGTTGAGAAAAAGCTAAAGATGACTCTAGTCTCCTTTGATTTTTAATGAGCCTGAAAGGACAAGTGCTCAGACGGACCTTTTCTTTTAGAGAGTCGAAAAGGGGTGAAAGTGACTACTCTGGAAAATCTAGACAAAGGGATTACCAAACCAATCGCAAAACTGCAATATACACCTTGGTGATAAATTAAAGAGAAATTACCAAGGATTTATGTACGACAGTCAATCTTCCTGAATGTTGTGTTCAGTGCATTGCGATCAATAAGGTGGCGGACTCGGTTTCTTATGGATTAAGGATTTAAGCCTATTGTGGTCTCCCAATATATATGCGACGGTAGAGGGAGCACAAGTTTTTGCTAGCACTTGTCGTATCAAGGAGGAGGAATCACCCAACCTTCAATGAAAATGATAGCCACTAGTTTTAATAACGCTAGAGCATGTCACTAGCCTAGACCTCTAGATATGTTGCGTGAAGTTCCAAAGCGTTGTTAGGTTCATTGAAATTTATTTTAAAGTTGATCTTGTTTAGAGTTTTCCTTTCAATGGTTCACTGCATAATGATGATTTGAAATTCCTAAGATGCAATCTACAATGATAAACAATATTTGTTTATTTGAGCAATGAAAATCCTAGCTACTAGGGAAAGAAGATAACATTTCTTTTAAACAAAGAACAAAGAGCACACACTAGTGCATTTCCCTAGATCATCTTTTCGCAAATAAATCGAAAAATGCTCAATGAAAATGCATGTATTTGTTTTCTCTTTCCTTAACGTGAAAGATTCCAAAAGGAAAACTAAATGCAACAAAGATCTGAAATATTTCACTCAAAATGACATTTTCGACAATTTCTTCTTCAAAAGAGAAAGGAAGACTCAAAAAACGACAATTTCAATTTTGAACAAAAATGATTTCTACACTTTGAATGTAAACAAATCAAATCAAATGCATCAAGAAAAGTTCAATCGATTATCAAGGGAAGGAAGAATTTACGACACTTCTCTTTTCGACAAAAAACGACAATTACAACATTTTTTGTAACAAAGCAAGAAATCGACTAAAACAACTTTTCGACAAAGGATTGTAAATGAGGAACAAATACACAAAAACATTCACTAATCCTAATGTAATTGAGGCTGATCTAAGTGATGCAAGTAAGCTTCAGTAAAGAGGCATTGTTCATTTGCAGCAAAACAACCAAACAAAACTGAAAACAAGTAAAAAACCCTCAATTTCTAGATGGAAAAAGAGTTTAGTCAATCATTGCACCTAGGCTTCACAGAAATTGAGATGCATCACACTTACTACACTTGGGAGGTGCTATGCATACTAAGTCACAGTGGCAGACAGTGCGATGGTCCAGGGAGCGCAACTGAAATGGGTTTTGGCTCAAATGTGAAGCCGTTTTCAATGAATTAAGTTGGGTTTTGATGAACAATGATGAGAAAAGTATGATGGAATGTCTTGAGAGGTTACTGAACTACCAAAAGGGAATGTAGATGTGCTTTCAATTCAAATGTTTGATTCATAAACTAAACTAGAGATTGACTGAAGCAACATTCATCTACTATGCAATTGCAGAGCAAGAGCAGTTCGAAGGCTACCTAGCTGACTTCAAACTCTATCTATAGTTTATCAAATTGAACATAAAACAAACAATAACAACAAACAGACATCTATTTGATCCCAGCAGAGTCACCAATTTGTTTCTGGGAAAACTAGTAGTCATAAAGAATGCTAGCCCTCTAGGTTTGGCAGCTACCCCAGAAACAAAAGTTTAAAGCAATTCAAAGATTTCTTCTATGTGTAACAGATAACAGAAAGATAATGGAACCAACCTGGAACTTCCGCTTAATTCCTTGCTTGCTCTCTCTCTCCTTTGGCAGATCCCGCAACTCCTTCCCGTACTTAACGCACTTGGAGAGTCCCTGCACAAGTACAGCAACAAAGAACTGTCAAAGCATCGTGATCTATTACAACATAAACATTACAGAATTAGATATATAATGAATAAATGATAGCATTCACAAATGATAACATTCACAATTGCACAATCATATGGGAGAAAACTTGAAGAGCTTTATTAATAGAAAGGAGAATTACAACACAGTTGTCTGATCCCGCATCATCCTCATAGCTTCAATCCTTCTTCACCTCATGAAAAAGCAAGATCACACCAACAAGAATACAATGCTCTCTCTTCAATTACAAACTATCAGCACTTCCTTGCAATTCACAATATTCCAGCCTCTATATCTCTTGGATGAGGGATCCATTTATCGATGTTTGCAAGGTTGTGAGTCATATATGGAGTTTTATTAGTGTCATTCCACTTGTTACAATTGGTTCCACAAGAGAAGGGATTGGAGATGATTTCCTATATCCCTTATTCATCCGTGGGTGAATTCAGAGAGGCAAGTGGCACAAGAGAAGTTTCTAGAAGATTTCATGAACAACCAACTGACAAATGTCCCGGACATTTGTCCATCCTCGCCCATCGCACCCTATATAAGGCCTAAACAGTATGCATCGTACCCTACCTACGTACCACTCAGTATGCATCGCACTTTGCCAATGGAGCAGTCAGTATGGTTCAATTTAGGCATTTCTGGATGGTTTCTCAAATGGAACTTTTGGGGAATGATGTATTCAGATGACTATGTTCCTTTAGGGTATGAAACAACTCTTTTAGGGGTTGATGAGCCCTAATACATCGACATATAAGTTTGGGGTTGATGTGCCCAAATATGTCTATAACAAATGCAATTTTATGTTCTTAAAATGAAATATTCCTAATGCAATATTTTGTTTTTTCAAAAAGTAAAAGAAATGAATCAACTAGGGAAGAAAATAATGCATACTTTGTCACCTCCTCGGCAAAGACGCCAAAACATGATGAGCTTCGATATTGCAACAAGAATGCTGCAAATCCCAATGCTACCAACTTTAATTATCAACCTGGGATTTGTACAAACTTAAGAGGTATCATCACTTTATGTGAAACATACAATGTGTCCTTTTCTATCATGATGTAATGGAGGGCATGTATTGAGATCAAATTGTAAACTAATTACAGAAAATGAAATGTTCGAAATGGAAACCTTAACCTATTTCAAGAAAGAAAATACAGGGAAATAAA
The DNA here is from genome assembly GCA_000404065.3 of Pinus taeda. Taxonomy (NCBI): domain Eukaryota; kingdom Viridiplantae; phylum Streptophyta; class Pinopsida; order Pinales; family Pinaceae; genus Pinus; species Pinus taeda. The sequence continues at coordinate 43,869 of APFE031674722.1, forward strand.
CCTACTCTAACTTCAGAAATTAAATATCATGAAATAAATGTCAAACATTACATTTCAAAGGGTTTATATCCATTAACAAAGTTCATTGGATGTGGAAATCAAGAAAATCATCATTGCATTATCCAATCCATAAATTTCTCCATTAACCCAAATCGCTGAAATATTTTGCTTGCAAGGCCTAAGTGGTATTTAGTCTTCCCTAATACTTTATTTAGAGCCTAGGGGTCTTTATTCAACCCTAAGGGATCATAAACAAGTTTCTTGAGTGAATCTGGGGAAGTATATACACGTTCTAAGGCTGTTATAGGGTTTCCTTTAGTTTACTACAGGAAACAACATATTTTCTATAGGGAGTTATAACTCACCGAATGACCAATAAAATCAAATCAAAATTGGATGGGATAATTTTTTTATTGACTAGGATCTCTTATGTATCCATTAAAAGTGGAATCACTCAAAAAGACCTTTGTTAACCCATGCTAAAAAATGGCAAAAAATTACTAGTCTAAAATCTAGAAATTTGAGAACTAGTGAGCTAGTAAATCTATTGAATGTGTAACCTAATCAAGTGAAAATGGAATGGAGTGATTTTTTTTATTAACTAGTATTTTTTTATTTTTTCTCTAATTCAAATGGAATCAAATTTATTGAATCTCGTTAGAATGCTCTAAAAAATAGAAGAAATTTACTATTATTTGCCACAAAGGACTTCTAGAAATCTAGGTTTGGGAATAAACAAACTAATCCAAGTAACTCAATGATTACTATGACCTTCCAAAGTTGTTCCAATGATGACATGATGCTTTTGATCCTACAAAATAACTTACTTCAACCATTTAACCCAATCCTACAACAAGAAATCATTAATACTAAATGTAGAAATAGAAAAAAATAAGAACAAGAGATGCATGTGAATAAGAAGTGAAAAGAAGAAAAGTAAATGATACAAAAGGGCTCTGAGGCTCCTGGTGATCTGATTGAAAAAATTAGTTTTGCTGTGATAAATTTCTTTTCAGATTATATTAAAAGTGCTGGAGGATTTTGAAATTATTTTCAAGTTTAAACATGGGTTTTTGAGTGTTTTTGTGTAAAGTTAATGTGTAATTTTAAAATAAACAAATGACTGAACAACAACATATAACAGACATAAACATCACCATAAAAAATATCACAACAACATATTATGAAGGAGTTCACCCCTCTTGGGTTATATCTCCTTGGTCTAGCTTCCAATGGCTTAACCCTCTCTATTATGCTCAAAAGTGTGAATACATCAGTTTACAATGCTCAGAATTCTCTGAACCCTATTCCAATGGCTCAAGAATGCCCAAAAATGCATGTGTAGCCTCTTTCCGCTCTTGATTTGGTTAAAAAATAGAGAAGTTATGGCCTTTCCCAATCTTCTGCTAATCGCACCACAAATTCCCCAAAATTCGGCACCATCCTACAAATTTGCCCCAAAACGAGCTAATAGAGCGATAATTTCTCCAAAATTCGAGCGAATTTGTCAGACACTTTAAATGTCCACTAACACCTAAATTCCAAAAAAATTAGCCATATGGGGCTAAGGCCAATGGCCCACTTCGCCGATTGGGCCCCCACAGTGCTCTTTGTTGGTGGTCACATGACAATGGTGCGACCAAGGGCTAGCCCTACCCCTGAATGGTGTGCTAATAATCTTTACATATTAGCTGAAGCCATAGTATATTAAGTTCTAATGATATGGCATATTGGTGGAGGCTTTGGACCATCACATGGAGGTCGTGGGTTCGAGCGTCGCTGTCATTACTCGGACTTGACCCATAATTTTGGAGGCCCCCGGGCTACCATGTGGTGTTCTCTGCTTGGGCCATGTGTCAGTCTCCACCTGGGCCACGTGTCAACCTATGGTTGGCCACCAACCACCCAATAAAATTACGACAAATTTCACCCATGAGAACTTGCCACTTGGCACAATGTGATTCGTCGAGCCCGTTGACCAGTAAAACCTGCCACATAGATTACCTGATCAACGCCATGTCAAAAGTACAAACTGTTGATTGGGATTTCAATCTTTATTTAAAATTATCCTGTTTGGGAAAGTGAACAAAACATGATTCTAGGAGCATACGGTGTCCATTTCATGCAAAATGAGTTGGGCCAGATTCAATATGACAAAAACTACGTGTTGTCTAGGTTCGACACTGATATGACAAATTTGAATTTTGAGCTATTTTTTTAGCACCTGATATTTCCTCCCCATTGGAAGCCTTTTGGACCCTAAAAGATCACTTTCAGATGTCCAATAAGTGAGGGTACAATTATCTCACCTTTCCAATCTCAATCCATTTGAGCTTTGAAGGATTTGTTCCCTTGAGCCCCACTCGAAGGTAATCTACATTCCCTCATTTTGAAGACCCTTTTCTTCTGTTTTGAAGACATTTTCTCCTTGATACTCTATCAAAGGAGGCTCATACAACCTTAAGTTCTCAACATTAACAACAACATAAATTTGCATATATGAAGGCAAATCCAACCTGAAGGCATTGTTACCAATCTTTTCCAAAATTATGAATGGACCATATCTAATTGGTTTTAGCCTTTTACCTTCTCCTTGGAGCCTCTCTTTGCTAATGTGAAGCCAAAATTCATCACCCACTTTGAACTTGTGATCTACATGATGCTTTTTGTGCCTTGCTTTGTACTTTCCTTTTCTCTTTTCAAGATGTTCTTGAATTCTTTGGTGTACCAATTGGATTTGTTCAATGGACCTTCTTTCTTTGTCTATGTCATTATTACCATCAATAGAAACATCTTTCTAAAAAATGAAATCCAAAGGAGACTTAAGCAATAAAATGCTTCAAATGGCGATGTTTGACTTGAAGAGTGCTTGACCTTGTTGTAAGCATGTTGAATATAGTGCAAATGTTCATTCCACAACTTAGGATGCTTGTTGCAATACCCACGAAGAAGATGTATCATTGTCCTATTCACCACCTCTATTTGACCATCTGTTTGTGGATGAAATGTTATACTCTTTTTCAATTTGGTTTCCATGAAGCCCCACAAGCTTGACCGAAAATTCCCAACAAAGCAAGAATCTCGATCACTAACAATGGATGTGGGCAAACCAAAATGCACCCATACATTCTAAAAGAATAACTAAGAAATTTGTTCAACTGTAATTTTATTTTTACATGGAATCAAAATACACATTTTGTTGAACCTATCCACAACTACATACAAATAATCATGACCTCTTTTTGACAATGGAAGACCTCCTACAAAATCCATAGAAACAATCTCCCAAGGTCATGAAGGAACTGGAAGTGGTGTTTACAATCCTAAGTTCCTATTGCTAGGCTTACTGACTGCACATAATTAACATCCTTTAATAAAACGTGACACACTTTCAAGCATACGAGACCAATAACAATACCTGTGAAGATGTGACACCGTGTTACTTACACCAAAATGACCAGCAATAAGAGAAGTACATGCCTCTCTTATGGCATTGACTCTTTCTACCTGTGGAATACAAAGCTTGCCAAGATGGTACAACAAGTTATCATGCAAATGATAATCCAATTCCTCTACTTGGTTACCTTGACTCAAGCTTGCACAAACATCTTGAAAATCATTGTCTAATGCATATTTCTCAATATAACTTTCATTCAAAATAGAATTATGCTTGAGTAAAGTAATTGCACTAATAAAAGCCCTACAAAGCATATCAACAACTTGATTGTAGATACACTTCTTTTACCTTATTACCAAGTGGAATTGTTGAAGAAAACCCATCCATCGAAAGTGCGTTGATTGTTGCAACTTAGACTGAGATTGCAAGTATTGCAATGGCTGATGACTAGTGTGAATTATTGTTTCCTTACCCATTAAGTAGTGTTTCCACTTTTTCAAACTTTGTACCAATGCATACAATTCCTTGTCATATATAGGATAATTAATCACTACACCATTGAAAGTTTCTGAATGAAAACAGATAGGCTTACCATGTTGCATGAGGACTGCATCCATGGCATAGTCACTAACATCAGTCTAGATTTCAAATGACTATCTCAAGTCTGGAAGTGCAAGTACTGGAGCTGAACTGATATTTTCATTCAATGCATTAAAGGCCTTTTGTTGTTTGCCTCCCCATTGAAAAACATTTTTCACACTTGTCATTGCATGCAAAGGAGTTGCTATAGAAGAAAAGTTAGCAATGAATTTCCTCCAATATTGGGCTGCTCCCAAAAAACTTCTTACCTCAATAACTGTCTTGGGCCTTGACCAATTCAAAATGACATCAACCTTGGAGGGATCTATTTTCAACTCACCTCCTCCAACAATATGACCCAAGTAAACTAAAGAAGTTTTTCCAAACTCACACTTTGACATCTTTAGATACAATTGTTCTTTCTTTAAGACATCAAGTACTTTTATCACATACATGACATGTTCATCACAAGATTTACTGAAAATTAAGATTTCATCTAAGTAGACTATAAAAAACTCTACAAGAAATGCCCTCAACACATCATTCATCACACATATGAAGGTAGCAGGAGTATTACATAAACCAAAGGGCATAACTAGCCATTCAAACAAACCTTGTTTTATTTTGAATGTTGTCTTTGAAATGTCTCCTTCAACAATTCTAATTTGATGGTATCCACTCCTTAAGTCCAACTTAGTAAAATACTTTGCATCTTTCAATTGATCAGGTAAATCATCTATTCTAGGCAGTGGGTAATGGTTCATTACCGTAATCTTATTCAATGCACGAAAGTCCACACAAATGCGACATGTTCCATCCTTCTTTGACACCAAAACAATAGGTGAACCACATGGTGAAGAACTTGGCCTGATGACCCCCTTATCCAACAACTCTTGAATTTTCTTTTTAATTTCTACACTTTCCATCATTGACATCCTATACATGCCAATGTTAGGAAGAGGATTATCTTACTGCAATTGTATCTCATGTTGGATTCCTCTCTTGGGAGGCAATCCTTTTGGTTCCTGAAACATCTCATCATATTGGTTAACAACATCAACCAATTCAGATTTCAATCTTGAATCATAACCTTGAAAAGCTTCATTATCAACATCATTCTTGGGTTTGATCATTAGAAGCATAAAATTCTTGCTTGAATCACTAGTCTTTTCATCTGCCCCGCATTAACAAGTGAAATATTTAGTTTCTTGCTATGAGCTCTCACAATATATTCTACTCCATATTTGAATAAATGGTATTTGTTTTCATGTCTATGGAAGATAGGTTTCCCGTCATAGAGATACGGGCTGCCCAAAACTATACGACATATCTCTAATGGTACAACATCAAGCTCCACTTCATCTATGAAATTTGCAGTAATGGCGACTTTCAATTTACACTTTCTAGTTACTTGAAATTGTGCATTGTCACACACCCATCCTAGTGGATATGGTTTATGATGTGGAAATATTTCCAAGTTTAAACTTTTAACAATTCTTTCAAAGATGAGATTGGCTTGAGAGCCACTATCAAAAAGAGTATCAATTTTCTATGTTATGACATCACCCTTATGTGAAAAAAGTTATATCCTCTTCTTTTCATTTGGAGTTTCATTGTGTGAATTTGAAGGACTAGTGCTAGGAATGGATTCTTTTCCTTTCAAACCCATGGATGTAATTTTAGTTTCATCACCCGAATCGGATCCCAAATCCTGTTGAGTGGTTGCAATTGTCTTTTGTTTTCCCTTATTGTTAAATTTCTTTGGTTTCATTTCGGGATGAAGCTTCCAACAATGAGCTTCATCATGACCCTCATTGGAACAATGCTTGCATATTAAATTATCTCCTTCCTTTTTAATGGATGCATTTTTTTTTCCCTTTCCTTTGAAACCCTTTTCTTTTCCTTTACCCTTAAATGGATTTTTAATACCCTCTCCTGGAGTGTTTTTCCCTCTTGCCTCAAGACGAGTGGCTTTTGCACACACCACATATATATTATTGAGATTAAACATAAGGACAATATGCCTAAGGTAACTGTGTAATCCCCCTATGTACTTCATCAACGTGTCTTGTGATTGCAACTCTACACCTAACATTAGAGATCTTTTTCTAAATTCTTGGGTGTAATCTTGCACATTTTGACCTTTAAGTTGTCTAAAGTTCTGCCAATCCATGATGGATTTCTGTATATAAGATAGAGGTTAGAATCATATTTGAATTTCAGTAATCAAATTAGACCAATAACTTGATATCTTACCATGTTTTTTTATCTCTTCTTGTGTCTTTGATTCCCACCGTACTAGTGCCGCACCCTCCAACCTCAAGGAAACTAATTGAATCTTTATGTCATCCTCTTGAAGGTTTTGAATTATGAAATAGACATCCAACTGACAAACCCAATTATCAAGCTTCTCTGCATTCACTTCACCATTATACGTGGGCAGTTCAAATTTAACATCAAGTTTTATAAGTGTGATTTGCTAGTTCCTTCTGAGGTATGTTTATGAGTATGAGTAAGGGTTGTGTTAGTGGAAGAGGGTGAAGATGCTTGTGAAGAAGAATATGAAAAAGATGCTGGAGAGGGTGGAGTTTTACCTCCATTTCCATTACCTCCTCCTCTTGAAGAACCTTCTCCTTTGGGAGGTTCAAAGATTTCACCCTGTAGTATGGTATTTCTCTCTTCATAGAGGACCTTCACCATCTTTGTCATATTAAAGAAATCCTTCCTAAAGACCTTATCATCCTTTGTCATGTTTGTAGGTTCTCCCTCATGAGACATTCTCATTGGAGTCTCAACTACAACTTGAGGAAGGACTGGTGGTGGAGATTGTGGCAACTTTTCCCTACTTCTCCTTGACCCAATTTCAGGACTATCAACCAGCGTCCCTTCTCCTCTCTTGAGTTTCAACCTTGTAAGCATGAAATTCACTTGCAAAAAGTTAAATCCTTCTTGCACAAATAAAACTAAGAGCTTTGATGCCAAACTTGATCTTATTGAGAAAATTAGTTTTGTTGTGCTAAAATTCCTTTTAAGATTATATTAAAAGTTCTTCAGGATATATGAAATTATTTGGAAGTTTAAACATGGGTTTTTGAGTGTTTTTATGTAAAGTTTATGTGCAAATTAACATAAAAAAATGATTGAACAACAAACTATAACAGACATAAACATCACCATAAACAATATCACAATAACACATGATGAAGGAGTTCACCCCTCCTAGGCTACATCTCCTTGATCAAACTTCCAATGGATTGACCCTCTCTATTATGCTCAAAAGTGTGAATACATCAGTTTACAATGCTCAGAAAGCTTTGAAACATATTTCAGTGGCTCCATAATGCATGTGTAGTCTCTTTCTTCTCCTGATTTGGTCAAAAATTGAAGAAGTTATGGCATTTCCCATTCTTCTGCTAATTGCACCGCAAATTCCCCAAAATCTAGCGCCATCCTATAGATTTGCCCCAAAACACCCTAAGGGAGTGACAATTTCACCAAAATTCAGTTGAAATTGTCGGACACTTTAAATGTTCACTAATGCCTAAATTCTGAAAAATTTGGCCAGGGTCCACGTGCCAAGGGCTAAGGCCAATAGCCCACCCCTGTCAGTCGGGCCCCCGCACTGCTCTTCGTTGGTGGTCGCATGGTAATGACATGACAAAGGGCTGGCATTGAGTCAATTTAATCATTGTTAATTTGACCGAATCACAACCATTAATTGCCAACCCAGGGTAGGTCTATTTGTTTCAAAGGAGTATGCACTGTCTGTGTCGATACACTTCAACCAAGAGTAAAAATAAGAGACAAAAATGAATGTCGTTGAATTTAATTGTAGAAAGTAACATTCATGCATAAATAAAAATTTGTTCCACATAAATGAAACCGTACTTCATGTTAACAAGGAAAAGGTGCGCTACACACTATACCACTAACTAAGCTGACTGACTGAATATTATGCTCAAATCAATCCTATGTGACAACGTATCAAATATTTGGAAACATAAATAAACCCATTCTGCAAATTACACGACGACAAAAATAACTTCACACTTACTGAAAGGAACAATGATTAATCTACCACTATGCTACTGTTGCTACTATAATCCCTACTAAAAAGGAGGGCCCTTCCTCCCTAGTAGGGCACATGGATGAAATACGAATTAGTTAAAGTCCCAACACCACATCTGTAAAACATCAACAATTATGTTCTTTGTGTTAAAATGGTTATGAATTATAGAAGCAAAATGATGATATTGTCCCTGTTTACATGGAACTGAGTCCCCTTTATAAGATTTACATGCCCAAAATATGAAACAGATCAATCATGAGAGTCTTATGATTCTCATGCTGATCAATATCGAGAGAGAATAGAAATTGTTACAACAGGTTATAAATACAAGACCTATTGTTGTTACATCATTTCTCAAAATCACAACAACCTTGATTCCTTAGCCACCCATAGATAATACAATATTTACGACAATTGTCCTATGGAATAGTACCCACGGCCCTAGACAATTGCAATGTAGTCAACATCCTGCAATGTAACAACAATTCGAGGTGTAACAACAATGCTTGAGGTGTAACAGCCAATTCCAGGTGTAACAACAATGGTCTGAAACAACAAGTACTCAAAACCCCTTTTTGAATTATCACACCATTGTTCATCCTTTGGCTGTGGACTTCGAAGCATCACTTGAAAGAAACAGAGCCAAAGAACTTTTTCTATATTTTCCTCGGTTAGCCATAAAAAATATATCACCTCATTCATATTTAACAAAAATGGAAAACTAATATGTCATTACAAAAATGGATTCTTATAACAGAGATAAAGGTAATTATGATATAAATTCCATAGGTTTAGAGGTGAAATGGTCAAGGATGGCGGGAAAAGGTGTCTAAAATATGCACAAAACCTTCACACAACATCTCCCCCAAGCTGAAGAAATTGCATGTCCTCATGCAAAATACTTCAAAGCTTGCTTCTATACCTCTTATTTAGTTCTATCAGATCATAGGCATTAGCAGTGTCCTCCTCAGGAGACTTGTAGCCTTGAGTGGCCATCAATTGATGTAGCCAAGATTTATCCTCATAATCACACAGTCGATATTGAGGTTGGTAGTCCTCCACTGGCAGCCAAATCAAAGGATACTTAAACTTGAGTTCTATCCAAAAGGCGCCCAATAGATCCACAATCCAGGCATACTTTGGGATCCGTGCAACAACAACCACGAAATTTTGAAAACCAAATGGGTTGTTCTCTTGTAGTCTTGCACTACTACCCTCTGCGTGGTTATGGCACCCTGCTAGTGCACAAGTCTTCTTATACACAAAAAGGTTGAGGAAGAGCTTCACAATTCTTCTCCTACAGATGGATGCCTATAGCCTGACATCCAAAATACTAAAAAAATTCCTAAAAAGTCATCTTAATTCTGTGGCCATACCTGGTTCAGCTTGGATCATTGATGTTGCATTCTCTTCATTTGCGTCCATTGACTTCATAACCATGTGCCACTCTATCTGATTTTTCATAAAAGAAATAAATGTGCGCAACTGTAGATCACCCATGTAAGAAAGAACACATGCAACCATATGTGTACTAGCATGCTCACAAATTATATTATGAAGGAAAATCTCGCAAAGCAAGCTTTGATCTTGGAAATCAAAGGAATGAAAAACTTCCAAAAAGATTTGGGTATAATTACTCAAATACGATCTATTTTCATAGACCGCCTTCAACTAAAACAAAAAAAATTGCTCCCACATAAAAAATGGTTAGCATGGAGAGGATCTTCTACACCCTAATAAATTTAGGGCAAGTTCATGTAGCTTGTGTTTATCATTCGTTAAATCCCAAACCTGATGTTGCAACTGCTCTTATTTCTTCTTCACAGCTGCCTCTTTTCCCCATCTTTCCCATTTTTCTTCCAATTCCTTCTCAGCCCATTTCTCCTTGAGTGAGCTTACTACTTTTTGTTGTTCCTCTAGTGCGATCACCCTTCCTACAAAAAGAGTGCCTGTTGTTTCCACTTCTGTAACTTTGATATCAATAAAATTTTCTTTGAACACCATCCTACTTCAGGACCCTGTGTTCCTTCACATGCAATATCATTTGGGGGTGTAGCCGAGGATTGAGCTGCTCCATTTCGTCTACTGGTTCTTGTGTAACAACAATGTCATTAATAGGTTCTTTGTAGAAGCCTATTCTTTTCATCCTTGGGTAGATTCTGCCTCTACTGATGGTTCTTGTGTAATATTAGTGTTGTCGACAAGTTCTTGTGTATCAATTCCTGGGTCACTACTCGTGGGATGCTCTGTTTCAGCTATCGGTTCTTATGTATCAACAGTGTTTTCAACGAGTTCTTGTGTAATAACTTCCAAGGGTTTGGTCTGAGTTTCCATTGAGATGGTGCTCACAATACAGACATTGTATCCAGTTTATGCTAGGTTTATGGTGCATGTCAGATGATGAAAAGAGAAATAGGGGTATAACAAATTTCCCTTTTCATATCAATTTTTTATTCTGAGGCCTGTTGGTTATGGACCACAAACCCTATCGAAATAATTCTTGAGGCCTTTAAGCCTTAAAACCATGGACCTCACATTTATCAGATTTCCCTCTGAAAACCATAACTACATCACTTTATCGCAATACAAAGGGAAACACGAGAAGACCCTGCTCCAAAACAATAGTTGGATCTCAAAATAATTAAAAACCCCACTATGAATCATTGGGTCTGCTCCTTTGTACCATTCCGCAATGCCACTCCAATCTCCAATCGTTGATCGGAGAAGCCTCCAATCCATTGCTATCGGCATATCACTATATTGCTTAATCGATCGTCGAAGTATCGACTATTAGCAATCGGCATTCCCACTATCCATTGTCACTTGCCTCTTTGATTTGTGATCAACGATTAGATTTGGACCATCAATTCTAATCTCGATCTGACAGTCCACACTTAATAGTGTGATCGCAATCGAGCTGTTTCGAAGGCTCGTTCCTTTGGAAAACAATCCGCTGATGCGACATTGCCTTACGGACCCGATAAGGGTATAGGTTCCATCTATAAAAATTTAGGTCCGGATTTCAAACTCAGACTATGTTTTTGTTGTTTCTTAGTGTAATTAGAATTTGGCTTGCCTTCGATGGATTTCTGCACTTAACACGGTTTCCGCCATACTCTGCTACGACACACACAACATTCATTAATATATATCTTTGGATCGCCATCGATCCTACAGTGATCGATGGAAGATCAACACATTTTAACACTGGATTTAAACCATTCACGCATATATATGGCATAACTGAAAAAGGCATTATTACAATAACACACACAAAAATCAACACAACATGCATCTATTCATTATACACAGTATTGAATACATCCTAAGGCATTTCAACCTTAGTCACAGTTCTCCTCTCGACTACATTGTGAATACCATATCTCTGTCTCTCTTTATATTAATCTATTACTCTCTATTAAACACGCAGGCTCATATATATATATATATATATATATAATATATAAGGAACATTGGATCGGATCACTGTGAAGGATCCGATCACATCCTTTCCTCAAATCTCTCAACTGCTCCTATCTCTCTCTACATGCATACATATGTGGTAGATTACAATTAATAGGTCTCCTCGAGACTTTTATCCATTCCACCATTTAATCTCTGTTTATATAGAAATGTCCCCTGTTTTGCTTGATGGTCCACGTCCTCTTTGTTAGCACCTAAATCTGCCTTAGGTTGAAGGAAGGAAAAATTTAGGGTAACCGCAAACCATGCTCAGTCTGGTAGCTAGCCCTACCAGAACAGGAGAGGGCTCTCTCCGTGTCATGCTCAGTGAATAAGTAAACGAAACAGTCTGAGATGACTTATAGTGAAATATTGATCTTAGGCTAGTAAGTAAATATGGATACAAGAAGCAATTTTTTATGAATGACTGAGTTTCTGGGATGGTATGGGACCAACGAACAGCAATGAACAGAGAACTTAATACAAAGGCACAGATTAATTCGTGAGGAAAGACAGGCGGAAAGTCTAGAAATTTAGTTTGAAATAACGTGGAATGGAGAGATTGCTTAGGAGGGTGAAAAGGGCATAAGTACATGAATCCTTTTCAACAGAAGAAAGAACACTGAACATGAAATTTTCCCACAGGCAGAGCAATAAAAATGAATTCTACCTTATCTAACTTAGAAAATTTCACTCGAAATGAATATGAAATGAACTTTGAAACATAACGAAATACACATGAAACATAAGAGACACATTTGCTACACTCACAATCACATGAATCTCATGAAACAGAGCCACTGCCTTTCATTAATCCTCTGTCAAAATATACAATGAAGAAACAGAGTTTCTTTCCCACAGTCTCCCAGAAATTACAAGCCAACCAACCATTTTCAAATGGTTTGCATACAATAAATAGAACATTCCATGAGGAGATAGAACGCCCAAGAGTTGGGGAGCTTCTCAAATCATTACAAAATGGAGATGGAAAGCCAACCATTAGCTACAGGTGCAGCGTTACAAAGATGACAAATGGCTTGGGTGATCGTTTGCCTTCCTTTGCCACTTGGATAGGAGCCAAACTCTTTAAACTTTGCCTTAGTTGCCAAAAAAGGGCCCACTTGGAGAAAGTCACGAATCGAAATTTCGTGAAACGGAGGTGAATTTGGCCTTTTTCCCTATATGCGTCGCGCCCAATTCTATATGCGTCGTGCCACTTTGGAGGCTGTTTTGAGGAACCTGCAGGAGTCCAAAATGTGCCCAAGTGTGCTTGTTGGAAATCCTGGCCTGTCTACTTTCCAACCCAAGTAGAATCTCTGAATTTGGTGCTTATTTTCCCCTCCAAATCTTCATTCTCCCAAGACTGCTTCCTGTGTGTCAAAATAGGGGCAGAGAGGTCATTTTTTGGGTGTTTTTGACCTTCTGGAGACTCAAATCATGCCCAAATTTCTTGTCCAAGCACCAGTAGTCGTGATTTTGCATGTTGAATCCAAAAATGCAAGCCATTTCCAATTTGGAGCTCCCAATCCTAAGTGCCACGCCAGTGGCGCGGCGCATAGGGAGAAAAAACCTGTGTTGTGACCAAAATTTTTTCCATGTTGACCAAAATTGCCCCAAATTTCTTGAAAATTTGGCTGGAGGTTCTCTAAGAGGCACTATGCTGGGCCACAAGAGGCTTCAGCCAAGATTCGAAGCCGATCTTTCTCTTTTTGCCTCTTTTGCCTCTTTGTTGCTTTGCTCAATTTTGCCTTCAAGCTCCTTATCCGAGCCTTCGAACTCATGTTCCGTGCCCTGTAATGGTAAACCATCTGCCTTAGTATGGTTTTGTCTCTTTCGGCCTTCTCCAGCAGTCTCTCAAGGTGGATGTTGATCCGCTCTAGCCAAGACTCACGATCATTGTTAATCTCTTGCTCCAAGGGAGTGAGCTCGATTCTCCTATGCTGGGCAGCTTGGCGATTCTCACGGATGCTTTGCAGCTCCATGATCTCATGTTGGTCCTCAAGCTGCTTGTTCCTCTGCTCCAAATACCTAATGATCCATTTGGCCCTCTCCAAATTGAGTGACAAGTCCTGGATCTCTATTTTCTGCTCCTGAATGGTCATCCTAAGTCTAGTACTCTCCACATCTGCATCATCATCCTGAATGAGGATGAAGTCAGCCTCTTGTTCACTTGATGGCCCCTCGTCATGCATGGGCTTCTTACCCTTGTCTTGTACCTATGTCGTCGATGCCAGAAACGAGGCCCCTTCCACCTCGGGTGGAGATAACACTCGCTTTGCTGCTGCAAACAAGTGCCTACTGCCTCTCTGATATGTAACGAATATTGGCATAGTAGTGGTCTCATGGCACTCATACTGATGAGAAGGACCACCTATCTCATGCTCTCTGCCTCTGATAATACCTGTGAAGTGCTGAAGAGGTCACGGGAGATGAAGTCTCCCAAGCATGCCCTGTAATCCCAACTGATGATCCACAAAATCCGATAAAGAAAAGTGTAAACGTTGTAAGTTGCTGCTGAGGGGTCTTATGCTGCATGAAGGTGTTCATCCTCTCTATGTTCCTGCATATGAAAAATGGGAGGTTCATCATCCGCACCCTGGTAAAGTGCATGAGCAACCTGATGTGATAAGCATATAGACGAGAGAACCTCCCCTCATAGCTGAAGTATTTCATGATCAATTTCATGAGTGGAGCATACTCATCTTTCAAATATCTGAATGGAAAGACTCTTGTGAGCTGCCTCAAGAATATGGCCTTAATGTAAGGCTCATAGTGTTGCCTATCCACCTTCTTTTTCTTGTGCCACTTTTATCCAACATTCGGTATGTCGGTTGCCACTGATATAGTTTCGGGTGTCAATGTGAAGGTGACCCCGGCCAAGATAGACTAACCTCCATGTAGGTAAAGCACAAAAAGACGGGCCAACTCATGATGAACTCTAACATTAGCCACCCTTTGACAAAATTCAAAACATGATAGATGCTGGAAACATGACATGGCAAGAGGGCAGGCCTGCAATTCAGTGAGGCTAGTTGGCTCATCCCTAACATGTTTGCCACTCTTGTGATGTCTCCTGGGAGCCTGTTCTTCTGAGGATGAATCACTTTGTGTCTCCATCTCATACTCTGATGAATGCTCAGATGCCACCACTGCTATGTGTACTGTACTTGGGTTGCCCTTTGATGATGATGTGAAGCTAGGTGTTGTTGTGATATCTGCCACCAAGGGGAGCAATGAAAAAAGGGAGTATTAGGAGGGGAGTAATATGATGGGAATAGGGGTTATGGGGAGAATTTTGTTTAGGGATATGTAGGGGGTTTGGGTATTTGATAGGGTAGTGTTTTGGGGTTTTGACAAGGTAGGGTTTTGGGGGTGTTATGTTGACAAATAAGAGGAGGGGATAGGGAATAGGGTTTGGTAGTGTTTTAGGGTAGGGATAATAGGAAAAATGAGAAAGGGGCGATAGGGAAAAATGGCAAGCAAGGGAAAAATGAGGGGTGAAAATGGAACCTTGGAATCAACACTACAATTATGTAACCCTAGCAACAATGGCTTTTGGTGTTTTCTTTGTGGTTTGTTTTATGAGTTTTTTTGCAATTAAACATAGCCATGAACCACCATATCATTCATAAAATTTAATGAGCAAGCCATGATATAGAGCCTACCTGTCAATTTGAGGGGTTTCACAAGCAACTTGAGGCAATTTGGCACGATTTCGGGCCTTTGTGGGTGTGTGTTGCACCCGTTGAAGTTTTGCACTGTGGGGTGGCTCTGTGTGTGCACCGCGCCCCTCTGTGTGTGCGCCATGCCCTGGAAAATCCCTCCAACTTCACTCCAAACACACACTATGCACTCTCAAACACTTTTCTATGTTTCTTAATAACCTTGATTAGCACAATAACTTTGTTTGCTTGTGGGAATTCTCTATTTAAAGACTTTGAAGTCATGGATTAAATTTTTGCTTCTTCAAAAACCCATTTTGCTAATGTTATGTTTTGACACTTTTTCACTGACTTAAAGCAACACTGAATTTCACTTTTCCCTTTGAAATTTTAGCTCAAATGATGAAATTTTCGGCACTCTTTGCAGGGATTGCATGACAGGGCATTTGGCCACGGAAACCATGACTTCACTTGAATAAATCAACTGGCGACTTTTTTGAAAATTTTACCACAAATGACACTGTTTGACTTTTCTTCAAAACAAAGTTTTGAGGAACAGTCGATGTTTATCAACATGACGATGAAACTCTCTGAATCATAACTTTGTAAGGGCCTCACTCTGGCCTGCATGGCTTAATTGGACATGGTTGAAGACCAAATTGATTAATCCCTAGACCTAATGATCGAAAATGACTTTTGTCCATTAAAGGACCAGACCTTGACTTTCATGGAATTTAGTGATCTTTGACCAAAGACCTAAGCCAGCAAGAGCCAGACATGAGGGGAAATGACTAGCATGACCTTTTCCATCAGATTATGGCATGCTCCTAGAGGAATGCAGCTGAGTGAATGGAGCGGGACTCCTAAAAATGAAATGCATAAAGAGTTTTGATCTCTGACGGAGGACTGACAAGACCGACTCTAACATTGGCTCCAATGGGGGATGGTATCTCCTTGGAGGTGCCAAGAATAGCAGATATCTGGGAGAGCTAGACAGTGCCTTCGTCTATTGGGCTATGGAGTCATTATTTCGACAAACAATACAGGACTCTGACTCATTTATGAAACTGAAATGACCAAAAAAAATTGACTCAAATTTGACATTGAAATGACTTGAAGACTAACTTGACAAACTCTAACCAAACTGAAATAAAATGGTATTTACAGTGACAGTGGAAGCAGTGTTAATAACTCAGAAATGGTACCGCTTGAGCAGCCGACCATTGATTGGCCCTCCTGGACAATCTTCCCCGTTCATTTCCTTCAGAAGAAAGGCATTCTAACCCCGATATACTGCAATCTTGAAGGGACCTTTCCAAAGGTTTCGAGTTTCACTGTCACTAAAACATAACGATGGGTTTGCCCAAAGGGAAAATTATAGAACAAGCATACGTTATCCTCCTCAAGCTTGACAAAAATAAAGAGGTACGGGTCAGCAACGACTGGGGAAAAGGGAAAAAACTTGAAGAAATTATGATAGCAGGTCGCTCTTGAACATGACACTTCCACTCCATCACCGTTATTGAGTCAGGTTGGGTTATTCCATTCACCAGTCATCTCACCATTGGTCTTTCACATCATCCATCTTCTAGGGTTAACGCTACCAATCCATCTCAATGTCGCCGACATGTTCAAGAGAAGTCATTCAGTTGAGAAACCACAATCCAGTTAATGTCTCATCCACTGCAATACCTCCAACCTTCATTTTTTCATGACCGTCATTCCTGAACCTTGTGTCGTCAGATAGTTTTCACCTCCAGAAAATTATTTGCTTCGTTTCGTGTCGTAGATGTGGGATACATCAAGGCCCTCCTATGATGAGTCACTTCTTGTCGACATCAGCTCATTATCCAAGAATTTTACTTAGAAACACCCCTTTCAGTGCTTTGAAGCTTGCATGCCTCAATGGCAAGTTTCTCACTTCCGGCGACAGGTTGACATCAATGACCTTCGACCGAAAGATTTTGTGTGGTGTTCGACATCAGATCATATATTCACACCACGTGAATTGTATTGTAGTACCTTGAGGGTCATTATAATTATCAGTGATTCCTCTCGTGCCTGTTAACAACTCACATTATTGGCTAGTAATCAGGCGATGTCTTTCCATGTTCGACTTCAGAACATCTCTTCACATGGATTGACTTGTACATCGGGCAAAGATTGAATGAGTTTGAAGACCCCGGATCTAGTTCCATCCATCCGGGCTGCGATACATTCAGGGATATAAAACATCAAATGTACAAAGGCACTGCACAGATGGTCATTCGAACTAGGGATGATGAATCTACCTCTGAAGAATCATCAGTCTGCATCTACATATGACTATCTGATCTATGTACATGAAATGAATTTATAAAGTTGAGCATGGGAATGCCCGCCTCAGCTAAGATCATGAAAATTATATTATGATGATGTATTGTATTGTAACTTATGCAGGTCACCTTCCAGTTCAAAACCTCGATTCCTCATGATAAAGCATTTCACCCGACATCAAGATTTACGACTTCATGCTTTAAGGGGCAACTGTTATAGACATATTTGGGCACTTCAACCCCAAACTTATATGTCGATAAACTAGGGCTTATCAACCCCTAAAAGAGTTGTTTCATACCCTAAAATAACATGGTCATCTAATTACATCATTCCCCAAAAGTTCCACCTGAGAAACCATCTAGAAATGGCCTAAACTGAACCATACTGACTGCTACACTTGCCAAGTGCGATGCATATTGAGTGGTACACTGCTCAGGTGTGATGCATACTGATTAGGCCTTCTATAGGGTGTGATGGGTGAGGATGGACAAATGTCCGAGATAGTTTGCTAGGTGGTTGCTCATGGAATCTTCTAGAAACTTCTCCTATGACACTTGCCTCTCTGAATTCACCCTGGGATGAGTAAGAGATCCAAGAAACCTCTAAGTGGAACCAATTGTAACAAGTGGAATGACACTAATCAAAACCCAGAGATGACTCACACCCTTGCACACATCTACAAATGGATCCTTCATCTAAGAGATCTAGGGGGCTGGAATATTGTGAATTGCAAGGAAGTGTTGATAGTTTGTATTTGAGGAGAGAGCATTGTATTGTTGGTGTGATCTTGCTATTTCATGAGGTGAAGAGGGATTGATGCTGGGAGGATGATGCTGGATTAGACAACTGGGTTGTAATTATCCCTTCTATTTAATAAAGTTCTTCAAGTTTTCTTCCATATAATTGCGCAATTGTGAATGTTATTATATGTTCATTATATATCTGATTCTGTAATGCTTATGTTGTAATTATAGATCAAGATGCTTTGATGGTTCTTTGTTACTGTGTTTCTACAGGTACTCTCCAAGCGGGTTAAGTACGGGGAAGAGTTGCAAGCTTTTTCAAGGGGGAGAGAGATCAAGCAAGGGATTAAGCGAAAGTTCCAGGTTGGTTCCATTGCCTTTCTTTCATCTATTATACATAGAAGAAATCATGAATTGCTTTAAATTTTTGTTTCTAGGGTAGCTACCGAACCTACAAGGCTAGTCGTTCGAAAAGACACTAGTTTTCCTAGAAAAAAGGTGAATGGTGGAGGTCATTTCACATTCACATGAATGGTGTGTGACCATTATGAACTCATGCAAATAATCATTGAAGAGAGATGCACAGTGATAGATACAATAGAGAAGGAAAATCATATGGAAGAGTAGGTTATAAGAGATAAATAAATAGAGGGATAGGTAAATTCATTCTCTCTTGGTTGATGCTAACATCCATGAAAGTAATTCTAGAGGTATTGATTCATACTAGGAGGTTGATCAAGGAATGATAGAGACCATTTTGAATTCAAATGATGAGAACTACATAAATATGTAAAGATTATGAAAATAGATAAGGAAGAGATTCAATTGGCTAGAAGTTAATTCCTTGGAAAAGAAGTGAATTCTAGAGAGGGACAACATAGATAGATCCAAAAAATAGGTTGAAAAGTGATCAAGAAAAGATATCAAGCTATGTGATGGAGAAGCCATGGATAGAATCTAAGGAGGAAAACATAGTGTGGGTTGAACAACCAAGCAAGGAAGCCTTAAAAACTTGAAAAAGGTAAAGAACTAAGTAAATTGTCGTTGGAGTTAATGGATAGTATCTAGACCCTCTATGCACACATGAAGGGATAGCTCAGAGAATTTTGAGTAGATTAGGAAGGTATTCTCCTTTTTCTATGCAAGGCAAGCAATGTGTCGCCAAATAGTTGTGTTGTTCCAAGAAACAAAATTAGTTGTGAGACAATGGGATAGGTAATTTTTTGTCCTAAGATAAAATTATTTCCATAAAAATGTCCTAATTTTACTAAGTGATATCATATCCTCAATTGGGGTGGCCTAGTATAAAAATAATAAGCGCAATAAAGTGTATAGTTGGGTGGAACATTTATCTACCTAAGTTAATGTTGGCCTTCAACTTTCAAATAGATTAGTCTTTCCTTTAGTGTGTTTATTCAATTGGTTAATACAATGCACTTTGCTGGAGTATATTAGTATTTGAATGTTGAATGTTGAATATTGTTATAGTTTTACTATTTCTTCATAATGGGAAATCAATGTTATATGTGCGAATGTAATTCTTGTAAATGGAATTTTATATGATGGTACAACATTTTTACTAAGTATCATTATCTATTTTTATTTTTGGATGTGAGTGTGCCAGTAAACATCCATAACGTTATAACTTTTGATGAACACGCTATGTGAATTGATATTATGGTTATAGGATATCATTAGGGAATAATGAATTGTGGATGGAGCATATGATTTCTTTGCTAATGTTATGCTTTAAACTAGAGGTATATATTATGCATGTCTACTTAATCATACTCATTTACCTTGTAATCTTTTTTTATTAAAATAACCTCTATATTATGCATGTCTACTTAATCATACTCATTTACCTTGTAATCTTTTTTATTAAAATAAGAACTCACTTATTATGCACCAAACTAGAGGTAAAACAAATATAGACCATTTTCAATCATTTTTTGATTAAAATTAATATAACAAAATTTTAGATATAAAATATAATTGTGTAAGGGAAATTTCCAAAAGACATAGTTCCTCTATACCCCAGGGTTTTGAAACCCAGGCTATCCATGAAGATTTTGCTTTCTCCAAGTGCTTCTTGAGCATTTTAGATAAAAAATTGTATGTACAATGCTTCAAATTCTTATTGAGATTAATCACGGTGATTTTTTGTTTGCATGTATGTTTTCATTTGTGGGATATGAGGATCAACTCTTTAATTAGAAACTTAACTACATTACTTGGAACTAAAAAACAAATTTGTACATACATGATCAAATCAGTGTACAGATACATGTTTGTGTTGGTTTAGATTGGATTTCAATCCTGGAGAGAGAGTATATGGGATTTTTTTGTTTGCATATATGTTTTCATCTATGGGATATGAGGATCAACTCTTTAATTAGAAACTTAACTACATTACTTGGAACTAACAACAAATTTGTACATATATGATCAAATCAGTGTACACATACATGTTTGTTTTGGTTTAGAATGGATTTCAATCTTGGAGAGAGTGTATGTAGGATTTTTTCGGGGGAGCAAGACAATCTTGTAGCTCCAAGGAAAACCTATTTTACAGTAAAAAATTTCACACAATAGATTTGTAATATATATATATATAGAGAGAGAGAGAGACACACACACACACACACACACACACACAAACAGTTGTAATTTTTCATTGTTTAAATTATATTTTTGAATGTAGAAAATGAATTCAATGCTTCAAAAATTACTTGAGAACTTGGATTGTGTAGATTACATAGCTTAAACTTGAAATTCTAACACATCTTGGCTTGATTTCAAACAAAATTGACCAAAAAATATTCTTAAAAAAGGACCACAATGAGACTACTTAAAATGTTTTAGCCATTAAAAAAAAAACAAAAATATATATATATATATATATATATATATATTCAATTGCTTTAATATAATGAATATATAGTTTTTATAATCATATATAATATATACACACATTTAATATTTTTATTGAAATATTTTATCTATGGAATATATTTTCCACATTAAAATGAGTTTACTATTATTGATATATTTTTGAATACATTTCAATATTAATTAACCCTCCATATCAAATATTTTATTTATTAGTCACTTTGAATATTTTATTATTAATTATATATTTTTAAATGTTCCATTTTAATTCTATATTAATAATTAAATAAAATACATATCCCCTGGAACATTTTACTTTTAATTACTCCTCTTACAACATTGAAATATTTTTTTATGATCAACATTAAAATAATTAGTCATTTGCACTCTCTCCATATACATATGCATGAAGTTGAGATTGAAGTAAATTATTCCACATGCATATATGAAAACATTATTGAGTCATGTACTAAAATATTTTTAAATTTTTTTTAAGTAAGGTACTGAAATATTTTTAGAAAGTATAAGAATTATACAATTTGTTGTTCTCAAAAGTATAACATTTTTTTTATTTTTTTAGTTACTTTATTTCTATATAAAATTGGTATAAGATTATGATAGTTCATATGGACATTGAAATATTTTATTTATGGTTGAGAGTAAGAGTATAACATGTATATTCATTTTTTTTATAGCCCACATTTTTTTTTACACAGAAAAAATTGACTAAAAAATTTGCATACAACATATTTAATTCTATATAGATATATATACACACCATGTGTATTTTTTCATTGTTTAAATTATATTTTTGAATGAATAAAATGGATTCAATGTCTTCAAAATTTACACTACAAAAAAGTTACTACAACATTTGAATAGAACAAATTTAATCCCTCTAGAAACCTAATAG
>APFE031674722.1:71024-118200 GCA_000404065.3 Pinus taeda
AAAATATATATATATGAAAAAAATGTCCACATACATTTTTATAATTATTAATATTTTCTACATTTAACAATTTAAAACTTATTAATATTAATAAAAAATATATGAAAATATCAACATTTTATAGTTGCACAATTAACAAGTTTTATATATGCATCTCACACTAACTCTCTAATAAAATAGTGATGCACCATTGAGTTATGCATGTTATTGACACTTACCATGAGTTGGTTGATGGCTATATCACTCACTAACCATGAGGAGGTTGATGGCTATATCACTCCCTATAATGTGGTGTATATTGAAATAAAATCTTCCATTATCTAAATAAACAGAAATTTGATTATACAGGTTTTAACTTTTCCAAATAGTTCATGTCAGCAAAACTTGCAGATAGTTCATGTTATCTAAACTCAAAAAAGTACATAAATCTAACAAACTATCCTCCAAAAGATAGTCTCTACAGTACAATGTATGGGGCACGTGTATCTAGCACTGTTAGATATCATAAAATATTGTGTTGAAATGAATAGAACTCTGGCATTACTGCATGTTGTTTAAGCACTTTTGGGGTCGTAATAACAGATTCATACAGAAGATGACACAAAATCCTAAGAATGCATGTTTAAAGGTCATCCTGGATTTGTGTCATACCCCTTTTTAAAGCAGCCCTGGATTGTGTCATGCCTTCTTTTTTTTCTTTTCTTTTTAAGGCTTTTACAAAGGCTGGTCACTCTCATTATAAAAGATCCACTTCAGATATAATAATTATTTGCAAATCTAAAGAGATTGGGGCATTTAAAATGCTTGAAAGTTTAAAGCTTGATACCACATAAAATTTAATAGATATTTCCATGTTTTACATATAAATGTGACATTGTTGCATATACATGGTGTACCTACATATACCACAAAAATAACAATGTAAAAGGTTGAACAAAATTTATAGAATAGTTGTTATATGATTGTGATTAAATATTATATATGCATTTTTTATATAGGTTTTTTAAATTAATTAATATTAATTATTTTATAAATCAATATTAATTAAGAAATATTTATATATATTTTATTTTTATTTTATTTCGCAATAGTTATAAAGAGTTTTATAAACTTTGTAATTTTGTTATGTAGTTGTTGAGAAACATAGCATTTTAGTGTGGGTTTGATTTAGAAAAATATGTGATGTAATAAATTGACTATTAGAAATATGACAATAGTTTGCATTATTTATTAATTTAATTGAAATGAACTTGGGTCGAGTGTTCGAAAAGTAAATGTTGTTTTCTACATTGTGATTGAACTATTATTGATATTATGTTAGAAGAAAAAGTATACAATGTAACTACTTTACCATTAAAAAATCTTAGTTGTGACATTTATTATTGTTGTGTTAATGATTTTTGTGGTGATTACACCTTCTAACATTGTGTTTCTCTTCTTTGCATGCATCTTTCACTAGTTTTTTCTAGGTTGGTTTACTTTCACCTCCATATTCAAAGTTAGGACCAACTTTACCTTTTCTCTTCTTTGCATGCATCTTTCATTGGTTTTTTCGAAGTTGGTTTACTTTCACCTCCGTATTCAGAGTTAGGACCAACTTTACCTTGCTTGTATTGTAGAGGATTTTCAACTCTAATCTATTTATTATCCTTTTGCCAAGATTTTGCATAATCTTAACACCATAATGATAAGTGGCTCCTAGCAAAAAGATGCTCAAAGTCCCAAATATAAGTCTAATAATTGTGTTTGTAAGAATGTCCATCTTGTGTGTTGATCTTCATAGTTTCCAACAGGTAAATACTCGTTGAGGGCATTGACATATTCCCCCTAAGTGGGTTCTATTACATCTAGTTCATAATCCTTGATGTGTTGTGCACAATAAGTATCCCATTAACCTTTGATTTGGGGAAGGGACTTAAAAAGTACCAAAGTAATCTTCTCAATATCGGAAAAGTTGTGACAAAAAAATAACCATTTCGCGCAAGCTTTCATGCCTATCATGCCTTCAAATAAAAATACATCAAAATTAACTTGTACATAAAAAGAATGACATTCCCCATAAATAACAGCATGGTAAAGTGACTTGTTATGAGTCATTGAAGGATCTAGGTGAAATGGTCCATCTTGTTTCTTTGTCACTCGAGGGCTTCTTCGAGCAATATCTTTATAGGATCTCTTGCTCCATCATCTCTATTTGCTCCACACATCGTGATAAAGTGACTTGTTATGAGTCATTGAAGGATATAGGTGAAATGGTCCATCTTGTTTCTTTGTCACTCAAGGGCTTCTTGGAGCAATATCTTTATAGGATCTCTTGCTCCATCATCTCTATTTGCTCCACCCACAATAGGTAGTCATTTGGGTTGATGAGGGAATTCGTCACCTTCCTTAATTAATTTGAGGCCTAAATCTGTGTACCATATCATCTTCGAGAGCAAGATTACAAAACAATAGAGAAAGTATTGCTCTAGCTTTTATGTAGAATGGATTAAGAAAAAATTGAAAGTGCACAATAAAACAAAGTATTACAGAGAAAACCAAATTCTACTAATTATAGCAATACAAAATGGAAAAGCACCACAATCTATATAGTAATACAAAATGACTAGAATGGTGGGTCAACTTATCTTAAGAAGAGGTGTGATGACTCGGCTCATTTGCAAAAATCCCATAACAAGAGGCAAAGACCCCGATTTATAATGATGCCAAAAACATTGAAGAAGCAAAAAATCCTAAAATGTAAGAACCTTGACCCTAGCTTGATTAGCATTAATTGGGAATGCTAAGCTAGATAAATTTAAGTTGTTAGGAAAAAGAGGATACTTGTCATATTCATAACATTTCTCTTGGTGCTTTACTTTAGGTCTTCTTTAGATTGTTGAAAAGAACATAAACATACCAATTTAGGTCATGGGCTAGTTTGTATCACTACCTCAAAAATTGCATGGGAGGTTCCAACAATGCATCGAAAATCAGGACCCATAACTTGCTAGTATCAACATTGATTTTGAGATAACCTTATATTGTCACCGAAGTCAACATTGCATACCTTTCTCTTAATTATATCTAAAACAAAATAAATATTTAAATTCAACCACCTCAATATAATTAAATATCAGTCACATGTTTAAAAACATGAAAGTTGAATAAGATAATCAAATCACAAAATATAGTTATTCCTATATAATATTGGAATTTAACAAAGAATATCTTTTGCAATTAATTACTTAATATAATAGTTGTCCTACCCCGAATCTGGGTGGACAAGTGACGAGCAGAGGTAATGGTGGCCTCCATGGCCTCCATGACAATCTGGTTTAGAGCATTTATCATAGGGCCACGACGGCACATTCCAACAGTGAATACCGCACACCCCAATAATTGCATAAGTTGGGGTGGCTAGATGATAGGGAATTTGAATTTAATGTTGAATTGGGAAGTGGAGTTGATTCTTATCCCATCAGTGGTTGTCCAAATTTTCATTCACATCATTGAGAGAAGAGGGGGGCTTGTGGTGACAGAAGGGGAAATTCACGTCTAGCGGCCATGGTCTGAGAAGTGTAGTCATCCTAGGAGAGGCAAGAGAGGAAGAGGTTATCAACCTCCTCCTCCCTAGCATGGTCTAGGAGCGGAACGGTTCGATGAGGACTTGTCATGGCACATTCAGAGAAATATTGCTAAAATGGAAGCACAAGAGATAGGAAATATAGGGGACAAGCAACGGGCACTGAGGAACCTTCTCAAACGACAATTGAGGGACCAAGAAGAATTTTTGTGTGGTGGAGGGGCGAATCAATGACTTTGACTTCCATCTTGTCTAGGTCAGGTCTACATTGTGTTATGGTTGCTGCTCTAGAAATTCAATTCCCTCCACCATCCTCGCCTCCTACACCCTCCAATTCCTCAAATAGCTTGGACTTCTCCTTCGAGTCTTCCGAATAAGGTCTTTCAATGGGAAAAACCACCCAGTAATGAAAAGTTGAGGTCTACACAAAGGAGGGATAACACCTCTGAAAAACCAAGTTCATCAAGCAACGGTGAGGAGTGGGCCACTAGCAACAAGGCAACAATGAAAGACAATTAGAAGGGAGATGAACCGCAACAACATGCATACATCAGCTTTGGAGGGACACTAATAGAGTGGGAAAGACCATCATAGTGGAAAAGAGGTCAGGATGATACTTTCAGTTAATTTTCTACATGGCTAGGAACACTATCAAGACTCGACATAGGCCCTTTCAATCTCTGTTGTTTTTTTGTATGATAGTTTTGCTCTTTGTTATTATAAATTGGTTTCACAACACTAAATAAGACCATCTAGTTTCCCATCTATGGGTAGGTGGTCATCCCCAAACTTTACACAGTGAAAGCTCCAGGTTAAACAAGTTTTTTGTTTTTTGA
Organism: Pinus taeda; assembly: GCA_000404065.3. Taxonomy (NCBI): domain Eukaryota; kingdom Viridiplantae; phylum Streptophyta; class Pinopsida; order Pinales; family Pinaceae; genus Pinus; species Pinus taeda. Next base: position 75,426 of record APFE031674722.1, read on the forward strand.
ATATGCTCAATCCATACATGGTCTATCAACAACTCTATATGCCTATATCCTATATAAACTCTCAGTGATCTAACAAAATTATATATATTGTTGGGTGTATGTTATATTGTTTGCACGACTAGTCACACATGCGGCGGGGGTCACAGGGGGGGCGATAGTACCCCATGTTCGTTGTGTCGAACGCAACAAGGGGTTCACAAGGGGAGCATAGCCCGCCCCTGTTAGGGGGTTTCAACGGGGCAGTAGCCTCCCTATGTAAAGGTTCAGGGCAGTGCCCCAATTAGAAATAAAAAATAAAAAATAAAAAATAAAAATTGACCCGATATTAGATGGGTGAGCCTACCCATGGTTTTGTGCATGGACACATGGTTTTGGGCATGATGGTTTTCTGCCCATGGTATTTTGTAGATGTGATCAAAGGAACTATAGTTATGTTTTAATCCAAAGTTAATGGATTGGGATTTATGAATGCTTCGACATGTATTGTAATATTGAAATGAACATAATGAAAAATCAATCTAGTAGACGCGATTTTGGGATCCAAGAGAAATCTATGTATATTTGTTTTATATTCTCACCATTATCTATTTTCTGTTTTTAGAATTGGACTGCAAGAAATTTTTGTACAAATATAATATATAATAATAATAATGATCTACATACATGTCCTCTTAAACTCTAATCTACACTTTCATGTTATTCTAAAATCTAACATTTTGTGATTATTTATCTTATTCTGCCAAACTTTTAAAATTCAAAATTCAAAATATATTAAAACATATTTTTGCAAAAAAATATTCAAAAACCATATTAAATTATATTTTTAATAAAAAAATATACAACAACTAATTAATAATTAAATAAATATACAGTTTTCATTCTACATTAACTCTCTAATAAATAATCCTGGTGTAGACTTTCACCCCTTAACATTGAGTTGTGCATTTTCATACTATTTACCATGACGACTAATGACTATATTACTCTTATGTTTAATTAAAATCTTCACATTAACTCTCTAATAAACAATCCTGATGTAAATTTTTGCCCCCTTAACATTGGTTGTGCATTTTCATACCTTTTATTTTCCTCACTATATTACTCACCATAATGCATTTATATTTAAATAGAATATTTCATTAAACCTATATATAACACTAACTTTTATATGTATAAAACACTAGCTTTAAGTTTAGCAAATAATTAAAACTTACAAAACTTCCAAAAAAAAATAAAAAACGTAAATTGAATCATCCATTAAACCTTTATTATCTGCATAGATACAAATTTTATGACACTAACTTTAACTTCTGCACATAAGCAAAGTTAGCAAAACTTTAAAAAGTACATAAACCTTGCAAGCTCTATTACATATTAGCAAAACTTTAAAAAGTACATGAACATTGCAAAATCTATTACATATTAGAAAGGACAGTTTGAACAACACAATTTATGGTGTAGGTTGTGGGTGCGGTGCAGTTGGTGAAAGGTCTTAACACCTTTAACACATGTATGACTTTAAGAGATGTAATAGATTGACTACTGGTAATATTCTGATTTTAAAAAGTTTAAGCTGTAATAGATTGACCACTGTTAATATGGTAATGTGCTTTGGGTTACGTACAAAATAGCTTTTCATATAGTCAATTGAAACTGAATTTTGATAATAAAAAAAAAGTATTGGAAAATACAAAGCCTCATCCTTTGCATTGTGAAACACTTTGAAGTTACAAGAAATGCTTTGGGTTACGTACAAAATAGCTTTTCATATAGTCAATTGAAACTGAATTTTGATAATAATAATAAAAAGTATTGGAAAATACAAAGCCTCATCCTTTGCATTGTGAAACACTTTGAAGTTACAAGAAAATGCTACAAAATGCAGCTAGTTATCTTGAGACTCTTTGCTGTAATATATACTTTGGATTGTAAAGGTAAATAAAAAAACAAAAATATTATTTTATGGAAGGAATGATAATACATTTCATTGATTTTTATTTTATTTTACAAGGTAACAATATAATTGAAGCATTTCATATATTATAATTGTTATTGAAGTATAAGGAAGCATAAACAATTAACAACCAATCAACCATTATGTTAAATAAGGAGGTATTACTTCAACGCTTCAATGGATACCAACATGATATATTGAAACATATATACTGGTCCAGATCATTCCCACAACCAATGTGATATACGAGAGAAGGAAATCTTATAGACACCACAAAATAGGCATATGGAACCGTTATTATTCCTGTTATCATTACATCAATTATATTTGGAGCATTCTAAACATAAAATATTTATCAATTGACTCTGAAACCATGCACAAGTTGAAACAAGAAATACAACATTCACTGTCAGAAGGTTCTATAATTTATTCATAAACCAGTATACAAACGTACAAAAGCTTCAAATGCAGGAGAGGAATGAAGCAATCCTCATGTTATTTTTTGTGAATGTTCGAATTGAAACAAACTTCAGTCCACATACAACGCACAGAAATGCATATATATGGGAAGGAAAGTTTGAGTCTCTGCTTTGGAAACGATTTCCCTTCAATGTGGCATGTATGAAATATTAAAGAGCATTGAGGAAAAGTTTAAAGGAAACTAACTCTTTTTGATATATTTAAAGGACGAGTTGAAATACTTGAGGGGCAGAATGCAGAGCTCTAAGCACACTGCACAGTATAAGCAGCTCCAACAATATCAGCTTGGCAGGTGCCCTCATGCTCAAAATCTCCAACAAGTCCTTGAAGCAATACTGCATTCAGCATCAACACCAATTTCCCTATCTGCAGATCTACTGATCATTCCATCTAAATGAATTGGTATATGACTTTTGTACATGCAACTCTGTTGCAGGTTTTTTATGTAGGGATCTTTGGTCCTGAAAATATTTTCCCAATAATGAATGAAATGAATTTATCAAAGATAAATTTTAGTATGTAACCCTTCCTAAAATGCTGCATTGGCCACGAGACCACAAGGCTTTTGGCATCCGACAATGCTAGCCATATCTTAGCCTTTAATCAAGAATCGGGTCAATTTAACATTTGTACAAAATCAACCAGACTTAGGTTAGGAGCCTTCAAGTTATTTGATCCTACACCATAAAAGGCATTGCAATCTCTTTTATCAAATCAAAACTTTATAGAATATAATCTGATTTGGGTTACCACTACTTTGTTTCTATCTTGTGTGATTATTATGGTTTTTTCTCTGATGGATCTGTTGTAATAGTTAATACTTCCAAATATGTTTTACAACTAAGTTTCTGCAGTTTCTGTTGATTTTTCTAATATTCTTGTTTAGTTTCTAGATGAGTTCCTAGTATCAAAAAGATAGCATCAAAAATACATCTCTATGGCCTTAAACCATGGTCCATGCCCTACATATGGATTTTGGAACTAACGCACAGATTAGGGACTCAACTTTATGGATTAGGGATGCTAGGAACGGTGTTTGTGGACTAATCCATGGAATTGACTTAACTATATTTTAGAGGTATAATAAATTCAGTGTGTATATATATATATATAAAATAAAGTGGAATCCTGAAAGTTGGAAGGCTAATCTGCTAGGGTTTTCACATCTGCTTCTGTGTTTTTGTCACGCCCACTGCTGGGGATTTTACAAATACTATAACATATATTGACCAGTTGGTGTTTGTAATTGTTCGTAAACTATAAAAGCTCCACAATTCAATAATTGCATCACTTTCAAATACTCATCCAAGGTGATGATAACACGCTTGTCAAATGCACATTTCACAAAGCACAGGTATCACCGTATCGGTCATAGTTATAACAACTTTTATCTAAAACAGGCTAACTCCCATGGAGTGCTGCAAACATTCCCAGTTGGTACAGAGACTTAGCTATTTGACAACAGAATACAGTCAGTACACATACTTGGTCAGCGCACCATGTATGGCATGAAACTTCAAATCAGAAGTGGAGTATGGGATGCCCATTAACAAGGGGAAAGATTATTAACTTCTGGTAATAGAGAAATTATGGGTCGGGTGCTGAGCTTGGCACTCATAAAGTTTAAGGGAAGTATCCTCCAGACTTTCCAAGCACAAACTTTTGGGTTGTCTTTCCTGTGACCTTAAAATCTGTATAAATTGGTTCACTTCAAGTGCTGTAAACATGCGGCTATAAGGAAATCAAATTTGTGAGCTTGGTAAAGAACAGTCGAGAGGATCGTGTCTCCAGATCCACTACTATAAAATCCTGTTAATCAATATCGTTCATTTCAAGTGACAATATGAATGATGTTACAGGTTAAAAATGTTCAACTGGTCTGATCCGTAGCCAAAAAAGCTGCTGTGTTTTGAGAAGAGTTGTGTACCAATATTAGCAATATTACACTTAAAATGTCTATGTTGTGTGACAAGGAAATCACGTCATATGCAAGCAACATAAATATAAAATGGTGGAAAAGACGTTGAGTTGCAATCACTGTGATAAATAGAATATGCGGAAAGATACTTCATACTAGTGCAGGGTTGCACGTGAGAAAGTGTTGATGCAAACAAACCACAAAAGAAAAGTGGCTTTAACAAAAAAATGCAACATTGGGTTGATCGAACCACAGTTTTCTGTGTAGTCAAAAAGCTTGTCGGAAAACCTGCTATAGCTTCACTAACGAACTTACTGCAGCTACTATCTCAGGCTTATTTACAACTGCAACTGAAGACCAATGTTACAGGACTCACCAAGTCATCTGGAAATCCTGCTTGAAAAAAGTACTCGGGGTGAAAAACTCGGCAGTCTTTGGCAAAATCACTAGAATTGCAAATTTCTTGTGCATCCATAGAATCAATCGTGCTAATTTTGAAAAGCTTGGAAGGCATGTGCATTTCTGCCTGTAAAGCACAAGTCCAGGGGTGTCCTTTTTAACTCATACGCTTGCTGTTTGTGATTACATCTGTGAGAAGTCTGTCCCAGCATGCTGTTAGAGGCCTCTGACAACTCACCAGTTCCTGCTGGTCATTTTTGATAGAATTGAAAAAGAATAGATGTTATATATATTTTGAAACGTTCACCTCTTTCTTGCCATGTCAACCAATTTTCACCCGAGTTTATCCAGAGTCAATGATTCAGGATGCAAGGCAAGTTACTCCTTAGTCCTAAGTCCGGATCCTGCAACACTGATGTGGACTATTCCCCTATATCCAGGTATAAGCATATAGTCATCTACAATATACCGTGTAAAACATGTGCCATTACTAAGAATCTCATAGTTCGGTGACTACTTCAAATATTCAGCTCCAAAGGAAAATTGCAAATCTTAACATGTTTGATTATCCAGCACTGAATGCATTAATAGTAAAAAGAGGCAGCTGTCAAACTTCTGCTTGGATGAATTCTAGGGAATGTGTGCCCCCAAGATATCTGTTTCACTCAAACACAGACTTTTTTTTATAAGATTACCATCTTACGTACTAATACAGCTGGCAATTGACTTTGTTGAGTGCATACTGGAATACCCAACCAGAATGCCCTGAAAGACAAATCCATGGCTGGGATTACTTATTATGGTAGAATGCTACGGAATACAACTATAGTGTCAAAGACATAAATAGAATATTGAGCTTCCTACTCTCCACCCAAATGCAATAAGACTTCGCAATCAATCTTTTGTTTTGTATTCAAATGCTTGGAAAATGGTAGAAAGGGTTATCAAGTGTAACAAACAACAGCACAATGATGGAGGATGTAGCTTAAGTATACCATCACTTTGGAAACGACATATTCTAGAGTCTGAAGAAAATAATATTCCTCTGGAAATCCAATTTTGTTGTCACTAATTGAACCCGCATTTAACTTTTCATAATAGAATGAAATAAAGTGAATTACATGATCATCTCAAGGACAGTTACAGATTTTAAAGAGTAGTTTGAAACGAATTCCTGCATCAGGCTTCCTTTTGTATTGATAGCTGAAAGAATTCTGAAATTGACAGAATTTTTACATGCAGCAAAATGCCACAAATTAATACCTAAATTACCTTATAATTCCTAGAAGATATGTTACACCGAAGCTGTTGAGTAACTGAAACCAACAAAAGACCATGGACTATTGATTTGTTGCTGGGAAGGTACCTTCTTTTGAGTGTAAATTTGCTGTACTCTTTGATCTTCACAAAATAATAGATCCCTCCCACAAAAAAAAGAGGAAGAGTTCACAGCGCAAACCACCTCTTGCCCAAGACAAACAACCTTTGTACCAAAAGTCATGGAGATGAGCTTTCATCATCAGAACTGTCTGGTTGTCTTTGTTGAAATTTCGGAAAAAGTGGCATAGAAATTGGATGGACCACAACTTGGGGAGGTCGAGGAGAGCTTTGAGCCATCCTTGTCCGTGTTCTTCCAATTTCCCTACATACTTGATCTAGCACACCTAAGAAGTCCTTCACAACAACAAAAAAACGGAGAGGCCGGCCTTCTTCCTTAGCTGCATCCCCATGAAAATATTCTGTAGTTTCCCTTACAAGAGAGAAAGCTCTGTTTTCTTCACTTTGTATCCGAGCTATATCCTCCTCAGCTTCTTGCAGAAATGATGACATGGACTTAAAAAAGTTTCCCTGTGTAGAACTTTCATTTGCTTTCCCACCCCCTATCATTTGCAAAATATCTCTTAACTTGCCAAACCCTCTTGCAAGGTTTGACACAGAGTTGGACAACCCATCTGAATCCATTCCAGCTGCCTTCTTTACATTAGACAATTCTGTGCTCAAGCCAGCAACAACCTGCAACCCAAGTTTTCTGTACTCTTCTTCTCTGTCATTCTGGCTCTTGTCTTCTGCACCTTGAGGACAGAATTTACCATTTATATTGTCAGATGTAGAATTTGTAAGAGGTTGTTCGCTAGTGCTTGCAACACGTGCACCTTCAGCTTTTATGATCTCCTGGACAACAAAATGCAATAAAGTTGTTTTCCCATCTGTGCCTTTGACGTCTACTAGTTTAAGAAGTGTATCAAGCTTAAAAGCTTGAGCATCCCCACGGATGGTGCCAACGTTCATACGATTGCCTGTTTTTAGAACAGCTTCCAACAACTTCAAGAATAGACGACTGGATCTTAATTCTTCACTTGCTGCCTGCAAAACAGGAAATGCAGGCATGCCTGCTTTAACTTTTTTTCCTTTCCTCATAATTTAACACACTGCCTATTTTAGGCATAAAAAATGTAAGGAATGTCATTATGTAAATAAGAAACACCAAATAAATTTACCTCTAACGTCTTAAAGGACTTCCTTACGTACATAACCTCCTCCTTAAAATTGGCTCTATACAGCATGGCATCAACTCGCTTAAAGGCAAAAGGAATATCCAACAATCCCTTGAGAAATCGCTCTGCAGGACCAAGTTTAGAAATATCCCCATTATACTCTTTCAGTCTAATTTCCTCCTCTTTTGATGGTGCCATCTTGGCTAGAGTTTCCAAAAGATCAGTACCTAAACTCTCAAACGCCCCTGGCACAAGAATAGTTTAAAAGTTGAGTTGATTTGTGCTCGGACATTACATATCACAAAATATACAAGTACCTGCCAATGTCTTAGTGACCTTTCAGAAAAAGCCCTCTTGTCAAAATTAAAATCCACAATAAAATTTATCAGTGGCAAGAAACATGCCAATTACAAAAGAAAACTGGAAAACAATTAAACTATAAATGTTCCAGACAACAATTTCACATTTCTGCAGAATAAATGGTGAGGCAGTGTGTCGACAAAATACTGAACAGAACTTAGAATTTGTTATCTATATTTTCACCCTAACATATAGCTCATTAAATGTTCTCGTTCTATTCATCACTTAAAACTCGTATTGGCAATTATTTTCTTTGGTAGATATACTTTCCATTTGATAATGAGTGATCGTCACTAAAAAATTTGTTCGTGATCTCCATGAGAAAATATTATTGCAGGGAATACGGCATATTGTTTGTCAAATGCCGCAAATAGTTTAAAAGCTGATGATTCACATTGACATTTATTTTTTCCTGTGAATGGAACCATATTGTGTCTGTAAGTGAAACAAATAAAGACAATTCACAGTCACTTTCCTACAGAACACATCGACAGGCTGTAAATTCTTGTCCTTGAGCTGATACCTTTATTTCAAATGATATGTCTGAATTATGAGATAGATTAAAAGGTTTGCTAAGGTGAGAGATACGAACATCCATGATTTTCTCTTATCAGCCAATTACACATCATCATTTCTTTAAAGTACATAATTATATTGGCTCTTGGAAAAAAGAAAAGTTCCTCATTCAGTCAGAACAGTTTCCAGTTTCCTACTTCTTGTAAAATTAAAACCACCCCGTTATTCATAAAAATTACTGGCAAACTGTCATTCAATGATTTTTTGTAAGTGTAATAAATACAATAAGAAACACAATAAACAATATTGTGATGCTTTGCACCTGAAAACAGTGTAATTCTGACCAAAAGTATCCACCTTCAGGATATATGGAAAACGGCTTATTATAATTAACACCCATTCACTGCTGCAACAGGTACAGCATCCATCCATGAACAAAATCCGAAAGAAGCAATCCTCCTACCAACAGATTTGACTCAGAAACATAACCTATAATGCTTGCACTATAGTCCCCTCTGATTTGCAGTGTAAATCTACCACTATGATTTCTATGGCCTTCCTGAGTGGCATCCATGATACTCTGTGCATGTTATGAATGCCCAAGTGGATAAGAAAAGGTTAAAAAACATGTCAAACTGATCCCAAAAGAAACATTTATAGTTTATCTTAGCTCACTGTCTCAAGATGAATAAAGCTACTGAGCATGACACAATTGAGAAGCTTTTTAGGTCCTTCATAAATAAAAACAGTAACAAATTTTGTATTCCTAATTTCCTACCCTGCAAATCAATGGACATGACAGCAACAGGGGCTTGCTGCAAGCCCCGAGGGTTAGCTCAATTGGTCAAGTCCCCATCATTAAAGCACCTCACTATTGAGAGGTCACAGGTTCAATTCTCTCAACGCTCTTGGGGTTAGGCTCCATGGGTGAGCTGGCAAGAAGTCCCTTCGGGTGGATCTGCCTGGAATAACAGTCCCGTGGACGTAGCAGTCACTGACCTCTGGAGTCCGTGAACCACATCATAGTAACTAAATTAAATTGAATCGAGTCCCCATCATTAAAGCACCTCACTATTGAGAGGTCACAGGTTCAATTCTCTCAACACTCTTGGGGTTAGGCTCCGTGGTTGAGCTGGCAAGAAGTCCCTTCAGGTGGATCTGCCTGGAATAACATTCCCGTGGACGTAGCAGTCACTGACCTCTGGAGTCCGTGAACCACATCATAGTAACTAAATTAAATTGAATTAATAAAGAAAAAAAAACAGGGGTTTCTGCATCACCCAACACTAAAAGTATTAAGCTTTTGGTGAAGCAATACCCTCTTCATCTGTGTATAATTTCTTTCCAAATGACAAAGAATGAAGATGCTCAGCATCAGATTAGTCAGCAAGCAATTAGTCCTAGGTGCCAAGAGAGTGATTATTTTACATTTGTGTCAGGAATTCACAGTATGTGTATCTTTAGAAGGTAAAAAATACAAGCAAACAAAAAAATGAAGAAATAGATAAAGCGAACAGCAATAAATAGAGATGAATTTGAGAAATTCTACAACTCAAAATAGATGGAATTAATTTCAGTGAATTGTTCTGTAATTTTACTTATCTCAACTACTAAAGGAGAGGTGAAACAATAATTATTTGATATGATATTGCTGCAACTAATTTACAGTCTCGACATGAGCGTGTGATATAATGGCAAAGTGATCATCCATTTACGCTCTAGAGTCTACATTGCTTGAAGGGAGGTATTCAAAACCAGGCCGAATGCTGTTGGAATCAGTTGCCTGGATCTGCTACTCTACTATTTGTGAAATAGAAACAAAGAGTGTCATAATAAATATTACTTTTAAAACTTCACTAATCAGTTCCCTGCAATGAAATTAAGCCTTGAAATGAAATTAGTACCACTTGACTAGGCGCAATATAACAAAACAAGGATTGTCCTAACTTTGAAGTGAAAATCTCACCTAAGTAGACACAGTTTGGAAAGTGCTATTGGGTTTTCATGGTCATATTAGAGATTATAGTGGAAAGCTATGCAAGACCAAGGCACACAACGGTATGCACTTTATCCATTAATATAGCATTCAGTGATATATATTGTGTGTTGTATATCACAAATTCACTTTCAATCTCCAAATGCTGACACCCTAACATGCCTTTGGTACATCTTAAAGTCATATATCACTAGAGATAATTTGTTAGAGCTAATTTGCGACCAATATATTCCTGGATTATAGTAAAGGCTAAATACAGGGCATTTCTTAAACATCATTATACTGTTTGAAATAATTCATCATGGACCAATGTTATGGGACATAACTCTCCTGAACATTGTTTAGCATTGGAGTTCTGTACTCTGAAATATTCTTACAAGTTATAAAACATGAGAATCAGAGATAGCCCTTTCATCCACCTTGCTATAATAAAAGACATTCTGAGATGTTCTTGCACTCAATTGGTAGCCAAAAGCAATCCTGCCTTTGAAAAAACTGGGATAATTATACAATTTATACCAGACTTGACACAGTAAGGGGTATATCAGTGCGAGAAACTCACCTTCCATAAGTGCATCGCAGACTTCCTCTTTAGTCACATTCAATGCCCGTAAAAGAATTGCTATATTTTGAGATTTTTTGGAATCAAGAATGCGCTGGTTCTGACCAAGAGGGGGATGAACAGATTGTCTTGTTCCTTCACCTTTCACTTGAGTTGGGGTATTGTAAACAAAGAGAGTCTCAATCATCTCTTCATTTATCCTGTACATGCAAGTGCAAATAATGACAAATCATAGAAAGTGAGATGACTTGGGCGATATTTGTTTGAGAAGATTGGATGTAATTAGTAATAAGAAGTCATAAAGAAAAAAATTGTTTTGCAAATGTAGAAGAATACTGCATTAGAATCCTACTGCAAAACGGGCTAATATTTTACTCCCAACCACATCCAAACTAGATCAGAATAATTCTTACTGGAAGGAGCCTGATTTCAGCTGGTCCCAGACCATTGCACGGTCAGGACTTGCCCGAACTTTGTCCCAATGTAAAGGCTTCAACTTGGGCTTTGGAGTCCCATCTGTTCCTGATGAATTTGATTGCTCGGTGGAGTTTTCAGAAGGTGAATGGCCAGAAGTTGATGTAACAGACAGCAAAGATTTACCTGTTCTTGCAGAATATAATGCCGATTGAGGACGAGAAGCAGGCTGTGATGGCGGAGGAGGTAAAGGTTTATCCGGTGGACTAGGCTTGTTTTGATTAGGAGGCGGTGGCGGTGGAGGGGGAAATTTAGTTGACGACGATGGAGACAGTGATAGCTTCCCCTGTCTTGAAGATAAGAATGGAGGGGGTGGACGCGATGGCAGAGGAGGGAGAGGTGAGCGGGAGCTTTTGCTAGATGGTGGTGAATGTGGCGATTGTGGATCAGGCTTATCTTTACTTGGAGGAGAGGGTGCTGATAGCTTATTTGGGTTTTGTTCAGCAGATTGCAAACTGGACTTTTTCTCTGTTGGCAAAGAGGATGGTGCAGGTGGATTAGCATTTCCTTTGGCAGGTGAAGAAGTGGGTGATGACAAACTAGTCTTTTCTCTAGCTCGTATAGAATGCAGCAATTGCTGATTGGACTCGTGTTTAGCAGATGGAGGATTTTGAAATAGCGAGGCTGGCGGCGGTGGAGGTGGTGGAGGCGGAGGAGGAGGATGGATTTTCGATTGGTGGGTAGGATGAGGAGCAGCCGGTGGCTGTGGTTTAGAATTTGGTGGTGGCGTGGTTGATGGCAAAACATGGCGAGAAACTTGAGGAGGAGGTGAATGAAAATGTCCTCGTATTGGAGGCGTTAGAACAGTTGGGGTAATTGGTGGAGGAGGACTATCCAATGGAGAAGGAGATGATGGTGTTGAAGATGATGCAGACGAAGGATAGGAACCTGTAGACTGTGGTGATTTCACTGCTGCAGGCTGTTGGGATGGAGGAGAAAATAGCCTTTTACACACTGATGATGACCGAGGACTCCCACTGTGGCTACGAGATGACGAAGTGGATAGACATCGAGGCGAATAAAATGATTCCTCGTCGGACGAATCAGTGGAGTTATCAGGACGAAGTCTCTTTGCCAGGGGAGGAAGCGGCTCAATTTCAGGACTCCGTCTCAGAAATCGATCTTCAATCTCTTCGCCATTGGGCTTGCTGAATTTGGTATTGGGATTGGGATTGTGGGTTTCGTCCATGTTTTGGGCGTGGGTATGGGCATTGTCCATGTGGGTATCTCCATCCCCATTAGAAGTCCTGTTTCCAAAAGGCTCAAGTGTGCCCAGATACAGAACGTCCGATCCACCATTAGTAGCCACCTTGGTCACAGGACCAGGTTCCTGGAAAACCCTGGGATTGCCCGGAGTCCCAACACTAGTAAGTGGCGTGTCATCCGCGAACTTGTCCGAACCCCATCGATCTCTATCACGCCGTTTATGCAAGACAAACAACAATGCACACAGAGCAACAATCGCAGAGAGGCTCACCAGAGTTCCTATCACAATTTTCTTGGATCTATCACTTTTGTTACCTACATGAGGAGACCCGACATTGGCCGGAATGCTGATTCCAGTGGGCGGACTCGGCGGCGAGAAGGAGGGCGAGAGTGGGAAAAAAGGCTCGTTGGTGAACGGAATTCTGGGTCTATTTCCCGGCTCCGGTGGAGACTCGAACCCTGTAGAAGGCGAAGGGGCCGGCGACGGAGGAAGTGGGAAAAATGAGGGCTCGTGCAAAACCCTTTTCGCAATCTGGATTCTCGATCTGACTCTTTTCTTGCCCGAGGTCGCGCGATCGAATCTCCCCGAAGCCTTTGCCTCTGAAGAACCCACAAACACAAGCAGCAGCAGCAGCAGCAGCAGCAGCAGAGTAGCAAATCTAAGTTGGGGTTTGGGGTTTATTGATCTGCAATGCCAGAGGCCAGCTACTTCCATGCTGAGCAAGGACTAAAGAAAAAGAAGTCTCTCCAGATCTCGTAAAGAGTAGTAATAATAATGGGCTCCAATTATCATTGAATTCTTGCCCAATTCAGATCCAGAGAGACCTGCATTGTTGGGTACCCAATGCCCCGGTACTCTTTCAGCTCAGCTCCGTTCCTACCAATTCCAACACAAAAGGAAGAAGAGAAGATTTGCCTCTGCAGCAATCAGTAATACGTACTCCAATGCTGGCAAATCGAAATCCCCATTTTTTCGACGTGGGTGCCGCTCAATTAAGTCAGAGTACGCTGCATCATCGGGATTCTCATCTCAAGAGCTGGGCAAGTTGAGAATATGAATCCTGTTTCTGTTTTTTTTTTAATTATCAAATCCCCCCATCTCCCTGCGCTTCGAACCCTCCACCTCACAGCCTTCTGTACTACACGACAGAAGACGGACGCTTCCATGCAATTCACACCGCTGCTCCCATTCTATTCTTACGTACTACTTGCCATGGCCGCAGTCCAGCATATTCCCGTTGTTTCACGTCAACTTACTATTTTGTTCCGTCACTTGACTGATATTCGCTGTCTAAAGATCCTATTTTACAGGCCGTTACGTGAAAAGCCCTCGTGGGAGTAAATCCTTCCAACTCTCACTTTCAACTTGCGCCTCCAAAACTGGCTTCACGTTAACTTTCACGTAACGGACGTTAAAATTTTGACGTTCCGTCAAGTCATGCCCGTTAGTGTTGACTATATCAATGGGTTAAATAAATCCAAGGCGACAAACCATGGTAGAATCTACCTTTGACGGTGCACTTTCACTCAGCGTTATTTCGTTTATTTTAATCTTAAATTTATTTTATTATTATTAACGTTAAAATCACTCTGTGGTACAAGACGAAAGAATCTTCCTCTCCCTGAATTATTATATAATTTCAAATTTATATTTGGTGAACACTGTAAATAATTATAATAATAAAATTTATTTATTAAATATTAATAAAAATATATAATTAATATTTTTAATTCTATTTTCTTAATAAATCAATTAAATTAATCGAATAATTTATATTAATATTAAATAATCTAGAGATAATATATTTTGTTTATTATATAAAATCATAATATGTTTTATTTTATATAATAAAAAAATTATATATATATGACCCTTATTTTTAATTTATGCACCACAAATAGTTAAGAAAATCTTCCAAGTATAGTTTTGTGTGATGAATTGGAAACTTTACCAGATTAGCAACATAGTCTATTTTGTTACAGCTTTTTACATATAATTTAGAGAACATTTCAGTTTTGATTAAAGATGATTTTTTTAAAAGATCAGTGTTTATTTGGAGGTCAGTTATATTGGATATAATTATATTTTATAAAAGTATTTCATTTTATGTAATAAAAATTAAGTTTATTTTAGTAATTAAATAAAATTAAAAATAACTTATAATAAATATTATTAGTAAAAATAAATAATTTGAAAAATCAATTTATAGAAAATCAAAATCAATTTATAAAATATTTAATATTATTAATGAAAAAAATAAATAAATAATAAATTTAATATTTTTTATCCATAAAAATAGATTAATCAAATAGTTATATAAAAAAATAATAATTTAAAAAAATATATACTAATAAATTTAATTAATAATAAATTTTAAAATGGATTTTTTATTAATATAAGTTTTGACATCATTTTTATTTTTAAATTTTTAAATAAATATATTTAATGAAATTTTATAATTATAAATAATTGGTCAACTATTTTTTGATATATGAATAATATTACTAATTTTATCATAATTAACAATAACAAACGCTTTTAATATACGCAAATAATTTTAAAATCATATAAATTATGCAATTAATTTATTAATAAAATTATATATATTTTATTCAATAAAAAGATTTATATAATTAACATAAAATTTTATATATATAATATATTTATATATTTTGTTATCTAAAAGAATAAAAATTGAATAGTCAAATCGAAAATAGATTATTTCATCTTCTATGCCAAAAAGGTCACAAAAGAATACCACATCTTTTTCTAGAAACTAATCAATCACACCATATCTAAAAATTAATCAATGACGCCACATCTAATAAAAAAACCAATATAATTTACAAACTAAATTATCATAAATTCAAAATTTAGAACTCTAAAAAAAGGCATGATGACTATGATGGTTAAAACTAACATAAATAAATATACATAAACTTCTAATAAAAGACCACGACTTTTTAATAAAAACTAAAAATGGAACTATGATTTCTAATCTAAAACCAAACTAAAAATAAAATTCCATAACATCAGATTCCAAAGCATCCCAATATTCATCCATAACATCATATTCCTAACCATCATAAATCCCATTATCCATATATAGATAAGATTCCTAACCATCCCAAATCTCATTATCCATATGTAGATAGTAAGTAGAAAAAGAGCTTCCTTAAAAAAACATATAAATTATAAACATTTTTTTAACAAATTTATAATATATTTTTTGTTTTCTTATTTATAATTATTAATAAAATATATATCGTTTATGAGAAATTTTTCGGCGAAATTACTAAAAACATGTGGAGGTTTGAACCAAACGAGGTAATGCTATCACGGCAATTGAGAACAATCAGGCTAGTTCTCATTGTCTGATGATAAGCAACTCGTGGTTCGAAAGCATCAATATTCTATCATGTATTCCGCCCAAAAATTTCTATACTTGTATAGATCACACTCAAGTTCAACAATCGTTTTATCTAATAAAAGATTTATTATAATTAACATATATATATATATATATATATATTTGTTATCCAAAAGAATAAAAATCACTACTTAAATAGTCAAACCAAAAATAGATTATTTCACCTTCTATCCCAAAAAAGTCACAAAAGAATACCACGTATTTTTCTAAAAACTAATCAATCACACAATATATAAAAACTAATCAATCACACCAGATTTGATAAAAAACCAATATAATTTACAAACTAAATTATCATAAATTCAAAATTTAGAACTCTAAAAAAACACATGATGACTATGATGGTTAAAACTAACATAAATAGATATACTTCTCACGGAAGACCATGACTTTTTAATGAAGACTAAAAATAAAACTCCATAACATCGGATTTTTAATAAAAACCAAACTAAAAATAAAATTCCATGACATTGGATTCCAAACCATCCCAATATTCATCCATAAATCAAATTCCTAATCATCCGAAATCCCATTATCCATGTATAAATAATAAGTAAACATAAAATTCCTAATCATCCCAAATTTCATTATCCATGTATGAATAATAAGTAAACATCATATTCTTAACCATCCCAAATCCCATTATCCATGTATAGATAATAAGTAAACATCAAATTCCTACCTATCCCAAACATTATCCATATATAATCAATAAGGAAAATACTATAAATTATCAAATTTCTTTACAAATTTACATTTTTATTTTTGTTTTTATTATTTATATTTTTCTCTTATTCATACGTCATCTAATTAGATTGTTGTGATATTAGATATAAAAAAGTAAATTAATTTAATAAATAAATTATTTCTAAAAATGTATTGGTTATTAATTTTAAAAATATTTATAATTTTTAAACCTTCACCATAAAAAATAATATTTAATTATACCATAATGTTTCATAGTTTTTAATTATCAAATGTTCATATTTAATCTTAGGCCTAATATTCATAGTTTTAATTATCCATTAGTGTTCCATAGTTTTAAAGATGTATCCTTCTCATCATTACAAGTTTACATTTCACTCCACACAGGGGATTTTTCAAACGTTTATTTAAAATTATATTAAATATTATCTAGAAAGGGTAATTTAATTGATGTATATTATTAATGGAGTATTATAAGTGATTGGAAAGTCAATTTTGTAATTTAAATGTAAAGATACAAAACTGTTTTGTGTTGTTAAATTTATTTAATTTCACACCAATATTAATTAAGAGTATTATAATAGTAGATTATTTTTATTAACATTGAATATTAAACTTAAATTTATTTACATTTTATATTTATTAAATATTATAAATAGAAATAATTTTAACATTCTTAATTTAGGTTTAAAATCAAAATAAGTAAAATTCCTAGAAATATCCTGATGATTTGAAATTCTTTAATACACTCCTTGAGGGTACAAAAGTTCAGGTCCCAAAGTGTAACCCACATATTTATATATTTCGCCTGCAAAATCATTTGCTTGTAAATTCTTTTCACACTGAAAATCTTGCATGTTTCTACTGATATATCATGACAAAATCCTGACAATTCTTTTATTGTATTGCTAGACAGATGGACTCGTGGTTTTTCTGTACCATTTTGTCCAGAGTCGTATGAACAATAAAAAATCACCTTTGACTTAACCACAATAGTAATATTTGATAACCATGACATTTAATCACAAAATTTACCCATAGATTTTTTTACTGGATTATTTTTGTCACATGGTCTGTGAATAATTTTTTAACATAAAAATTTGTTTGCTGTGAATATTTTTTTTATGTAAAATAGAAGTATTGTAAGTAAGTGTAGAAGTCAACTTAATCTCACTTCCGTGAACTTCCCCACCAACGGACATTTAAGTGGAGAAAAAAAAGGGAATTTCAAGACATAAGAGTCACCATCAAAAAAAGAAAGTCACCTAACTAAATTACATGTCATTATCTAAATCCAGAGTTTCAAATTTGTTAGGTTGAGAAGTTTATTTTACAATCCGTATGATGTGTAAGGATATTGGTTTATTATCAAAATTGAAATAGGGATGTAGGTCCCTATTTAACATGGACCTATGTTGGTGATAACAACCAGTGTGCTATACCACACCTAGCCATGTTCTTTGTCCCCAACACTTGATAATCAAGATTAAGATAACTATAGTTTCACCTTTATGATATTATCCATTGTGGGATTCCATACTTAGATTCTACTTTATGTCCGATAATGTCTTTGTACCCATAAACAAGTGAAGTGATTTTTTATATATATATTTTTATTTAAAGATTAGGAAAAATTATTATAACTCAGTTATCAAATCAGTAGTGATAGTCATTACTAGTTATTGAGCCGAGAGGCAGGCTCAGTTGTCGTAGGTCATCAAAATTGAAATTTTACTCATGTCAACCAAAATAAAATAAAATAAAATAAATAACTAAATAACTATACAAAACATTTAAATAATGTAAGCTCATAAAACAATTTGCATGTGAAGAAATTGGATCCTTCTGGGCTCATGTTAGATCTGTATTGAAGATGGATCTATGCTGGTTATTTGAAAATGCAGGTTGACTAGGTTGACTCATCACCAGTGTTACTTAACTAAAATCATACAATTTAGAATTACTTAAATGTAGTTCATAAAGGGGTAGACTTTCCTGCAAGATACTTCTAAATCTTGGTCCTTATCTACTTTATCTAAAATCATACAATTTAGAATTACTTAAATGTAGTTCATAAAGGGGTAGAGTTTCACTCCTGCAAGATACTTCTAAATCTTGGTCCTTATCTACTTTATTAGTAATGAGTTAAAAAAGTTCCAGGCTTTGAGAAACGTAACCACTATAAGCCATAGAATTTTTTTAGAAGACCGAGAGTGATGTGAGATGAGAGTGGTTTGACTTTTGTAAGGTGACCCATAATTTCATGAATATTATGAAATGCAATATTAAACCAAGATATATTTGATATAAAAATATAAATACAATTGAAGTATGTAATTATGGTACAAAATAATATAATAATTTTATTAAAATAATTTATATTTAAATCTAATTTAATTAATTAATTAATCTATATATAAATTATTTTGGGTTTGGAGTATGTTTGAAATTATTTTATTTGGTTAGAATTTGTCTTCTTAAATTAAATTTCTTAGTTAATTTAAAGTTTTGGTGTTATTTTAAATATAAGGTTTTATAGTTAATATTTAAATTAAAAAAATTATTGTCTTAATAAGTGAAATATTTGCATTTTTTTATAAGGTGATTGATATATATTATTTACGTACCTTAGTTTCTAGTTTATTCATAGTATCTATTTATTTTTCAAATGTTGGGATAAATGGCAGAGTGACATCGTACTTGTAACATATGCAAAGGATTATGACGTTGGTTTGGGAGCTTCTTTCCATTATGGACAACTAGATATTGTTTCTCTCTAATTTGAGCATGATTTCATGTAGCTTCTACATTCATCCCCTACCATTATCACCATAGCTCCAAATGGAAACTTGTTCAGCTATATCAAGGCTTGTTCTGCTCAAAGTTAGGTCACCTCCCCTCTCTAAGTAAAGTCAATCTCTCTAGTCCAGTCTCACATATTTCTTTGAAACATGTTTCTTTCTGAGGGCTTTGTTTGTTGTTTGGGGTCAATGGTTTCCTTTCCTCATGTGCTTTATTCCCCTCTCTTACATGCGTTTACTCCTTCTGACTTGTCATTCCAAAATTGATTCCCTTTCCTTTTAAACTCTTGGTCTCAGTCAACAAGCATTCCCCTACAACTCTCCACCACCTCTCCACCACCCCTTATTCTACCTCTCCTATGTTGTTCATTATGGCTTGATCCAGTTCTAGCTCTTGATCTAGATTGGATAATTATATTATTTGTTATCCATCTCAATGCTTTCAAAGTCGAAAAATCAAAGAAATCAACTTATAGGAGCAGTTTTAGCAGCGAGACCCAATTTGGAGAATTGGGGTCAGAAACCTTCTAAGACTAGTTTAAGGCCTAAAATGATGTTTTTTAGGGTAAAACTTTTCCCCTTAAATGTGGCACCCCTCTGATGCTATTCTGCATTTGAAGGCCTTTCCAACGATGCAAAAATTGCATAAACTCTGATTTTGGACACAAAAGTTATGCCTCCTGAAAGTTGACCTATTGGATTGACCGCCATAGTTCAAAAGGATGTCACATCATTCCATGTTACTCATGGAAAAGGGGTTGACCACGTGGTGATGATGAAGAAGACTCTAGAAGGGTCTAGTTATAATTCATGTTAAGGGTTGAATGGGTCAAATTTAACCCTTAGTCGATTGTCAGGCTATGTTATAACTAGGCCACTAAGAGTAAAAGGGGTTTCATTCTATTGGAGTGTGTTTTATTCCATAGTAGAGTAGAGTGGCTAAGAGTGGATAGAAATAGGGAAAAATAAAGAGGGTTGGTGTTCTATAGTATCCCTCGAACCACATTGTAACATGCCACCCCATATATGCCCACTTTTACAAGATCTCCAGGGTATGAGAGTTACTATGAGATGACCCAACATCCAAGTTCCAGTTATGGAAATAAGGTCTACAAACTGAAAACATACTACAACCTCCCAGGAGCACCACATCACCTAGATATCAGACAACATCTATTGATGATCTTTCCCTGGGTTGGAACTAACCTTTTTTCTAACCCTGCATCCCAGTCACACGCATGCTAAGTTGTGAATGCAGCTAGAAAGCTCTAGCCACAAGAACATCCCTCCTTCATGTGGTTGCAGCTGAAATTTCCCAGTCCAAAGGGTGTGTCTAACAACCTATTTCTGGATTTTCAAGGCTAGCTACAGGCCAACTACCCAGAACAACCTAGAACTTTCCAGAATTCAATATAAGATGATAATAAGTTAGTAAGATGAATACGAGACAAGATCTTGCTTAGAATTTGCCAAACACATGCTAAACATTTTGTCAAACACATGGTAAACATAGTAATTACAAGTCATGAATTCATATATGTTCACTATCTTCTTAACTTCATCAGATAATCATCAAGAAAGTTCAATGCCCTTTCACTAGTTGCAACAACACTTGTTAGCCCTTGCATCCATATGTCATTCAATAACTTATTAAGCCATAAGAAAGATCCATAACAAGAGCACATTATACAACACGAATATACCATGCCTATAACCAACATTTAACCAGAATAAATCCATGACAAACCAGTCATAAAATCAACACAATAATCCATACAAATGCTCATTGATCTCAATAAGAAATAACACATAATAACATATGCGTAAGCCAACCAAGTCAAGGACGTTCACGTACCACCAGACCATAGATTGGCTAAACCAAATCTCTCTTCCATCCAATCACCCTCATGCCATATTACAAGATTGAATGTGGGATCTCATGGGATAAATCAAAACAAAACCAACTAGAGCTTCTAGAGGCCATACCACCTCAACCCTAAACCACAGTGATTTCACCTAAACCGGTTCAGAAAT
Organism: Pinus taeda; assembly: GCA_000404065.3. Classification (NCBI taxonomy): domain Eukaryota; kingdom Viridiplantae; phylum Streptophyta; class Pinopsida; order Pinales; family Pinaceae; genus Pinus; species Pinus taeda. The sequence goes on from APFE031674722.1 coordinate 96,757, forward strand.
AACTAACACCAAGCAAGTTTGGATGACTATGACTTTATTCACCATACCTAGATGAATTTTCTTCTCTCCACCCATCTGTTAAGAGTTACAGGAGAAATCCCATCTCCACCCTCGACCCTTGGGAATTTTCTTGAGACCACCTCACCAGGATCCAAAGTCTATTGGCCATCTAAAGCTTAAGCAAAATAGGGAACCCTCTACACCATGGCTATCTAGGAAATGGAAAGGCAAGGTGGAAACCAATGTTAATCCGGGAAAATCCCATGCCAATGATAGCAAAGCAACCAAATAACCAAATGCATGTACCATGCATTCAAAACTCAATAATGAAATCAAACATGCAACCTGTTACTTGCAATTTTCTCCTATTGTAGCTACTTTTCCAACCTCATCTACCCACGAATTCCTTTGCTTCTTTGCTTATGTCCAAGTGCTTTCTCTCTCCAAGTCCAATTGAGAATGCCTTAGTGTCCAAGTGAAATTTTCTAGAATGCTCTAAGTGTGCAAGAGTATGAATAACTAAGAGTAACAAAAGTAACTAAGAGAGGCATAGAATGTTCTCCCTCTCCTTTTATTTCTTTTTCCTTCAAGTCCTTCATTTTCCCTTGCATGCATATTTGTGTCTCTTCATCTCCCTTTTCTCCTATTTTCCTTTATTTCTCATATTAAATTGCTATTTATTGCCATTTTCCTTTGCCAATTTCCATAGTCAATAATAAACCACAAGTGATGTCCACTATAATGTTTTCCCCTCCATTCAACTTGGAATACGTGCCTCGTGACCTTGGTTTAATTTATTTACATAGAAAATCAATCTAGCGTTGTTACAAAGCCCTCCCCCTTGGGGGAACACTGTCCTTTGTGTTCTATGACACTTATGGTCACCAAAACATATTACTTATGGAGCTTTATAACACAACTCGGTGCAATATTTACAATGACCAACTATTGAAAACATGACAAACATATCACTTATTGGAGCTTTATAAACACATCTTGATGTGGTATTGCAATGACACACACGCACACATACACATACATATACCAAAAACTCATTTGCTTCAACCTGCAAATAAAGAAGGATATAATTCCCACATTTGATTAGTTATATCCCATGTAGCTTCATCAGGCCTAAAGTGTTTCCACTGCACTTTAACTTTCTCTATTGCTCAGTTCAAAAGCATGAGCTTTTTCCGCTGCAATATGCATTATGGCTTTGGATAGAACTCTCCCTCTGGTTCCACTTGCAATATAGACCAATCAATCACATGATTAACATCCTACACATATTTCTTAAGCAGTGAAACATGGAAAATATCAAGGACTTTTACTAATGGTGGTAGTGCAAGTCTATATGCCACTGGTCCAATCCTCTCAAGGACCTCAAAAGGCCTGCAATACCGAGGTGCCAACTTGGCATATGACCCAATCCTCAAGGAGATCCTCTTGGGCTTAAAGCACAGGTACACATGCTCCCCAATCTAAAACTCCTTGAATGCTCTATGTTGATATGCATAACTCTTATGTTTGTCTTGTGCTTCCTTTAAATTCCTTTTAATAACCTGCATCTCCTGCTCCATTTCTGCCAGCATATCTGGTCCAATCAACACCATGTTCACTGGATCACTCCAATTGATAGGAGTATTACAAATCCACTCATAGAGATCCTCAAATTGACTCATCTTCAAGGATTCTTGATACCCATTATTATAGGAAAACTCCACTAGTGGAAGATACTCCTCCCACTTTCTCTGTTATTGCATGATATACATCCTCAACATATCCTGAAGGATACTATTAACCCTCTTTGTCTATCCATATGTCTACAGATGATAAGCTGTGCAGAAGGCTAACTCTGTCGCCAATCCTATAAACAACTCCTTCCAAAACTTGGAAGTGAACTTGGCATGTCTATCTGATATAATCTTCTTGGGAACTCCATGCAACCTCACTATTTCTTTGATGAGGATATGAGCTACCTCACTAGCTGAATTAGTAGACTTCACTACAATGAAGTGAGCTACTTTGCTCAACCTATCAACCACAACCATGATGGAATCGTGTCGCATCAATGTCCTAGGCAATCATGTAATGAAGTCCATGGAAATGACCTCCCATTTTCATTTTGGAATCAGAATAGGCTACAATAGACCAGCTAGATGCTTGCATTTAGCTTTCACCCGTTGATTGTCCAAGCACCTTACAACAAACTCAACCACCTATTTCTTCAAATTCGATCAATAGTAGAAATTCTTGATAGTTTTCAAAGTCTTTTGGTATCCTGGGTGGCTTAAATATGGCTTGAAATGAAACTCTCTCAATATAAGCTTCTTCAACTTACTGCTATATGACACATAAATCTCGCTCTTGAATATGACCAAGCCATCTACTGTGAGGTGATACTCCTCATCCCTATCACCTTCACCTTGTTGTTGCAACCTCAACTTCAATTGTTTGTATTTCTCATCATGCTACCCTGCATGGAAGATTTTCTCTGTAAATTTGTCCCATAAGAGCTCACAACTAAAATATGATTTTCCTTCACTCTCTTACCGAGAGCATCCGCAACCCTGTTCTCTTTATCCTTAATGTACTTGATCTCAAAATCAAACTCACTAAGCATAACCGACCATCTTGCTCACCTTGCATTTAGATTGGGTTGTCCAAGCAAGTGCCTCAGTCCACTGTGATCACTCATCAAGACGAACCTCCTGCCAAAAAAATAATGTCTCCACATCTTCAATGCATGAATGATAGATGTCAACCCAAGATCAGGAGTCACATAGTTCTTCTCCCACCCATTTAGCTTCCTTGATACATAGTGAACCACCTGCCCTTCTTGCATTAGGACTCCACCTAGTCCTTCCTTACATGCATTTGTACAAACCACGAACTCCAAATCAAGATCTACAATATTCAAAACTGGAGCATTTGTAAGAAAATGATTCAACTGATCAAAGCAATCTACGCACTCCTCATTCCATTCAAACTTCTTCCCTTTCCTTTGAAAAGATGTAATAGGATAATCAATCTTGGAAAAGTTCTTGATGAACTGCTTGTAATAACCTGCTAATCCCATGAATGATCTAACTTCATCCACATTCCTTGGAGCTGACCACTTCATGGTAGCCTTAATATTTTTTGGATCCACTATTATCTGTTCCTTGGAAACAACATGTCCCAAGTAATGAATTTGAGTCTGAAAGAAACTGCATTTACTAAGATTGGCATATAACTTATGTTCTCGCAACAATCTCAATATTGTTGCCAGGTGCTCTGCATGCTCCTCCTCATTCTTTGAATATACCAATATACCATCAACAAAGACTATCACAAACTTATCCAGGTAAGGGAGGAACACATTGTTCATCAAACACATGAAGGTGGCTAGAGCATTGGTAAGACCAAAAGGAACTACCACAAACTCATAGTTCCCATACCTTGTACAAAGTGTAGTCTTATAGATGTCTTCTTCTTTAATATACACTTGATGATTTCCTGATCTTAGATCAATATTTTAAAATATTTCAACTCCCTTTAGCTGATCAAAAAAATCATCAATCTACGACAATGGACACATGTTCTTGATAGTTACCTTGTTCAGTTGCATGTAATCAATGCACATATGAGATTACCCTCCTTCTTCCTTACAAATAACACTGGTACTCCCCAAGAAGACACACTTGGCCTTATGCATCCCTTATCAAGCATTTCTTTAAGCTGCAACTTCAACTCCACCAACTCGGGCGTGCTTATCTTGTAATGTGCTTTAGATGCTGATGTTTCTCCCGACATCAACTCAATTGAGAAATCCACCTCTCTATGAGGAGGAAACTCTAGAATATCTGCAGGAAATACATCCTGAAACTGCTACAAAATAGGGTACTCCCTCAAGAATTCACCACCCTTATCTTCCTTCCCTTTGTCACTAGAAACATGTACTACAAGCAATAAACATCATTTCCTATGGCAACACTTGGCTTGCATAGTTGTAACCATTCTCATTGAGGTAGGATTCTTCTTTCGCAGCAAGACTCTCTTTTCTCTATCATCATCCAAACACTTAATGGATTTTTTATAGCACTCCACCTTGGTCCTGTGAATGAACAACCAATCCATGCCCAAAAGTATGCTATATAAACCCAAAGGAAGCACATTTAGATGTGCTCATGTAGGCATGCCATTAAGCTCAAATTCACAAGATCTCACCCAGTGATGAACTCTTCTCTTGGTCCTTGTAGCCAACTACACCAACCAAGATTATGCATGCACTTCTTTACTCAATCGACATTGATCCACCAGGTTAGGATTAATATAGTTATAATTCGATCCAGGATCAATCAAGATAGAAACAACATGATCACAAAACTTACCTTCCATCATGATAATAAATGTCTGATGATTTGCCTTCCTGTTATCCATTATTGCATAGATTTGGGGAATGTTATGACTGACATCCCCAACTATCTGTGTCTCCTAATAATAATAGATTTGAGGCCTACTTCCCTAATGTGATGGACAATCCCTCCTGCGATGGTCTCCACCACAGGTCCAACACCTCAAAGATTTTTTTCCATCGCCTATATTTTGTTGCTCCTCAGGTTGAGACCCGTGTCCTCTCTCAACTACATTGAATTTCTTATGAGGTGCCACATTTTCCTTGTCACATACATCCCGAGATCTTCCTCACTTCTTACTCCATTTTCCTTTAGTATTCTCATTACCTTTCCAATCACACTTGAACTCAAGCTTGCACTTTGACTGCTCATAGAAATGCTTCAGCTTTTTTATGGCTTCCTCCAATGACTTAGGCTCATCAAACTCAATCTCATCTTTGAATGCTACTAGAAACCCACTGATGAACCTTTAGATCTTTGCTTTCTCATCCTTGAGGTAAGGCACATATCTCAACAACTCTAGAAATTTGGTTGTGTACTCTTCATCTGTCATGGAACCCATCCTGAGCTCATAGATTTCTTTGGCCTTTCCATCATAGTATCTCTCAGATAGGGACTTCCTCCTGAAGATATTTCAAGCTCATCCCAATTAACTCCTATTCTCTGATGCTTCTGGCATGCTTAACATCTTCCCACTAGATATCTACATTTCCCTTGATACTGAAGGTAGCTATCTTGGCTTTCATGTTTTCTGAATAATCATGCAATCTGAAGAATCTTTGCATCCCAAGTAGTCATGCTTTTGCATCTTCCAATTTCTTCATTTCTCCATCAAAATTAGGAGGTCACTTGGCTTTGTTGAACTCTTCTGGCAAGTAACCCTTCTCACTCCTCCTATAAGGATGTTGGTGGTGATGATGATCATGTCTCTCAAAACTAGAGCTAGAATAAAATCTATGAGTTCTAGCCCTCCTCTCAGGTGTACCCAAGGATTTTCTACTCTCCGTTGTATCATCTTTGTCCATATTGTACCCCTTCAAGGACCTGCTTCCATCTGCACCATTAGTATTTTCTTATTTTCCATGACTAATCCCTAGTTGTCCCTACTTCTGTAAATATCAAAGGCTCTAGAAGATGACTACATTAACCTCAACATTCTTTTCTTGAGCTTTGGAAAGCCTTTCATGTGCCTCAATCAACCTCTCATTTTCTGCCTTGCAACTTACAATTTCTGCCTTCAAACTTCTCAATGTGGCTGCCAAACTAGGATAATGTCCCTCTCCCTACTGCTCAATTGATCTCTCCCATCCTACCAATGTCTCTTCAGGCCTATACGGAGAGTCATATGAACTATATTTAATTATTCTTCTCTTCATCTCTTGGCCTTCTATTTCCTACAATATGCCATTGTTAGCTAAGTAAAAACATAATCAAAATCATACCTAAATGTATCTCATGGGAGTTTATTGCATCTGCTTAGGCCAATCTATATTATCATGATACAAAGTCTCAAGCATACCAGCACATACATGGATATCATAACCATAACAATAATTAGCTAACATGCATGCATAACAATCTACATTACCCCGAGGTCTAGTGCTGCAACCTCGCTCTGATACCAACCTATAACACCCCACCCCGCATTTACCCATTTTTACAAGCTATCTAGGGTAAACATGAGTTGGGAGTTACTATGAGATGAATTAAAATCTAAGTTCCAGTTATGGAAGTGAGGTCTACAAACTAGAAACATGATATAACCTCCCAAGAGCACCACATCACCCATATACCAAACAACATCTGTTGATGATCTTGCCCTACAATGGAACTAACATTTTTTCTAACCAAACACACCAGACGCACACATTCCAAGTTTTGCATAAGGCTCGAAGGCTTCAACCACACACATAGGCCTTCCTCCATGTGGTTGCAGCTGAAATTTCCCAGTCCAAAGGGTGCAACTAGTAACCAATTATGGATTTTTTATGGCTAGCTACATGCCAACTACCTAGAACAACCCAAAAATTTCTAGAATTCACTCTTAGATGATAATAAGTTAGTAAGATGAATTCTAAGGCAAGATCTTGCTCATAATTTTCCAAACACATGCTAAATATTTTGTCAAACACATGGTAAACATAGTAAGTATAGGTCATGAATGCATATATGTTCACTATCTTCTTAACTTCAGCAGAGAATCATCAAGAAGGCTCAATGCCTTTTCACTAGCCACAACAACACTTGTTAGCCCTTGCATTCATATACCATTCAATAAATTACTAAGCCCTAAGCAAGATCCATAATAAGAGCATATTATACAACAAGAATATACCATGCATATAACCAACATTTAACCAGAATAAATCCATGAAAAACCAGTCATAAAATCAACACAATAATCCACACAAGTGCTCATTGATCTCAATAAAAGTAACACATAATAACATATGCATAATCCGACCAAGTGAAGGACTTCCATGTATCACCCGAAGATAGATTGGATGAACCAAATCTGTCTTTCAGCCAATCACCCTTGTGCCATATTCCATGCATGAATGTGGGATCTCATGGGATAAACCAAAACAAATCCAACTATGGATTCTAGAGGGAAAACCACCTCAACTCTCAACCACAGTGATTTCACCTAAACCGGTCCAGAAATCACTAACACCAAATAAGCTTGGATGCCTCTAACTTTCTTCACCATACCCAAAGGTATTTTCCTGTCTCCACCCATTTGTCAAGAGTTCCAGGAGAAATCCCATCTCCACTCTTGACCCTTGGGAATTTTCTTGAGACCACCTCACCATGATCCAAAGTCTACCAGTCATCCAAATCTTAATCAAAACAAGGAACCCACTACATCATGGCTATCTAGGAAAGAATAGGACAAGGCTAAAACAACTGTCAATCTAGGTAAATCCCATGCCAATGACAACAAAGAAACCAAATAACCAAATGCATGTACCATGCATTCAAATCTGAGCAATGAAAACACACATGCAACCTGTTACCTGCAATGTTCTCTAGTTGTAGTTACTTTTCCAACCTTCTCTTTCACTGCCTGTAAATTCCTTTTCTTGCTTGCTTCTGTCCAAGCACTTTCTTGCTCCAATTCCAATTGAGAATGCCTCAATGTCCAAGTGAATGCTAGAATGCTCCAAGTGTGCAAGAGTGTATGAGTGACTAAGAGTGGCAAGAGTAAATAAGATAGGCATATAAGGTTATCCTTTTCCTTTTGTTTCCTTTTCCTTTCTTTTTCCTTTAATTCCTTCAGTTTCCCTTGCATGCATATTTGTGTCTCTTCATCTCCCTTTTCTCTTATTTTTCTTTATTTCTCATATTAAATTTCCATTTATTGTCTTTTGCCTTTTCCAATGCCATCGTCAATTTCCATGGCCAATAATAAACCACAAGTGATGCCAACTATAATGTTTTCTCCTCCATTCAACTTGGAATATGTGTCCCATGACTTTGGTCTAATTTATTTACATGCAAAATCAACCCAGGGTTGTTAAACATAGGTCTCAATCCTTTGTATTTTCATCATTTTCATTCAAAGAAAGAGAGTGTAGAGTAGCCTCAACTTCTAGATGGTTTTTCTCCTGAAAGGGTTTCTTGAGTAATATCTAGTGTTCATTGTAATTGATATGTGTTTATTTTTCAATGTTCTATATTTCTGCATTTTATTTATTGCAATCATAAGCAAAGAAAACCATAAATCCATAAATATAAGGAAAAATTAACCCTCTTAGTATAAGTTTCATATTTCAGTCTATTTTTTCATAAAATTTGTTGTGACAAACTATCCAATGGAATATCCACAACAATTTATGGATCATGTTGGTATCAGAGAAAGTGTATTTGGATATTTTGTGGGAAGTTATAGAGGATACATATCAATTTAAGTAGAAATTCATAAAACCCCAAACATGGCCAACAAATCTATTTTTAATAACCCTCAAGATTCGATAGAGGCGAGATTCTCAAGGCTAGAAGAGCAAGTCACATATATTAGTTGTAGTATGAACCTCCTTATGGAAACTCTAACAAACAAGTTTGGAATCAAAGAAGATAGAGGTTCCATATCAGTGGTTAGATCAGAGGGAAAATCAGAGGATCAATAAGAATGAGAGAATGAGTCTAAGAAAGAACTCAAAAAAGAACAATCTAGTTCAAGTGTTATGAACCATTCACATCACATGTGCAAGAAGGAAGCAAAGTTCGACATCAAGCCATATCAAGGCGAGATTAACACTATGAAATAGAATAGTTTTTCATAGCATTTAGAGGTTTATTTTAGTGTTCACCACATATAGGAGGAAAAAAAAAAAAGTCATTTTCTCATTTAAAACTAGAGGGTCATGCCTTGACTTGGTAAGGAAAACCACATAGAACCCCGAGGCTAGAGGGGGGTCCTCCAATGATTAAGTGTAAGGATTTTAAAACTCTCATAAAATCCCAATTCTACCCTATAGGGTATGTAGAGGACCAATGGATCTGGTGGCATTACTTTAGGTAGAGACATGGGAAAAGTGTACAAGAATACACCATAAAATTTAGGAAGATGAAATAATGTTGGATATCTCTCCCAAGAACCCAAATGTACTCCTCAAGTATCTTGAGGGTCTACACAACCTTCTGTGAAATTAAGTGATGTCGTTCAAACCCAATATAATGGATGAGGCTTATGTATAGGCACAATTTCTAGAAAGCATAAGTGAAAAGAAAGGGTAGTCAAATGGTTCAAAGTAGAAGGAACATTAGGAAGCTTCCAAAGAAGGGAAGAAGAATTGGAAAAGGGGAAATGAAAATAATCTAGCAGCCATAACACACTAGTACAAAGATCCCAACAACTGATGTAACCATTGTAACATTGATGGTCACATAAAGGAGAAGTGTGAGAAACTACATCTAGAACTCAACTTGAAGAATTGAATGAAGGATGAGAAAAAGAAAAATCTCATGGCCACATATTGAAGAAATCAAGTGGAAAGTAACTCGGATGTGGATGAGAATATTATCTACACATTAATGTAGCAGGGGGTGAATCTGAGTAGCATTCAACAACATGAAGAGAAGGATATGACCAAAATCTTTCATATAAATATATTGGTCAAGAAGACAAAAGATTATGCTCTATTGACTCAAGATCATAGGTGAATCTCATTGCAGTGAAGCTAGTCAACAAACTGGGATTGGAGATTCACAATCATCCAAGCCCATATCCATTGGGATGGGTAAATAAGGATGCAAAAATCAAGTCAATCAGAGTTATCTTGAGTGGTTGGGAGGAAGGAATGGAATCCTCCCCACATAGGTTTAATTTCCACAAGTGACATGATGGATTTTGAAAGTATTGGTAGTATATGCATATTCCTCATATGGAATATATAGTGTTGTACCTATAAAAAAAAGGATACAAAAATTAAGAAAAAAATAGTGTAAAATAAAATTTGTTAATAATGATGATTTTATTAATGAACTAGAATTGGATGTAGTTCCACTTGATGTATGTGGAACGGTTTTTAGGAGTTCATATATATACATGTGGGATTCAATATTCATGCAAAGAGACAACCAATACCGCCTCATTAAGGATGGAAAATCCTTCACCATCAATGTGCACAAGGGAAAGCCTAAAATTGCATTGGTAAGTGCTAGCCAACCCAAGCAACTAACCAATTTTAGCAAGAACTATTGATTTATGGATAAATTCCTTTTACAGATAGAAGTAATATCCCTAGATCTAGTGGCTTAATCTAGAAACAACTAAGACAATATTGAAATGATTTCCTTAGATATGTTTGAAATATGTAAGAAATACCTGCTTGGAATCCAATGCAAGCTTCCTCCTTCTCCTAGCTTGTTAGCTCCATCTCCAACTCCAATTTCTATAAGTGGAACTTGCAAATCATCTAAAACAAGCAATATAACCAAAACATACAAAAAAACATATACAAACAACTCTAAACAAGAAGCCAAGGATTCATGTTCTACATATGCATAAATAATACATAAGTATAGGAGAAATAATGCACTTTTATATTAATAAAAGCAGGGAAAAATTACAACCCTTGTAGGCCTTAGTCTTGTGAATTTGTCCCAGCTATCTTGTCCTTCCTTTGCCATAATAGTAAGCCTTCAATCACACCTCAAGCACATGGATGGATTATGGACCTCTAGTGATCTAAATTGGATCCAAAACACCCTCTAAGTTTTCAAAATCCAAAAAGCCATCGCAAAAGAAGAAGTTTTAGAAATATTGGATTACACTATTAGGAGGCAAAAACACAAAGAAATGACCAAAAACAGAGCTATCGGCGGCTTGGACAGTGATGCATAGGAGCCGTCGGATCTGGCCGATTAACGGTCCAGATCTAATCGGCAAATCGCAATTGGTGGTGGCAGGTGGAGGCTATTGGAGGTTACTACATGGAATATGTGACAACGATCAGCAGGGTCAACGAGGACCGTCAATCAAGTGTGTAGATCGACGACCCAAGTTGCATCGCAATATCACATCGGTAAACCATAGTGGAGCACTTACCAAACGGCCTAGGGGTATGTGTGATATGCGATTGCGATCAATCGCATCGGAGCTACACAAAAGAGCGGGATATATATAATATATATATATTATATATATATATATATATATATATATATATATATATATATATAAACGATATCCCATATATTTTGAGTTCCATAAAATGGCAATTTTTTTTTTTTTATTGTATTTTCGTGTTTTCGTTAAATAAACGAAAAGCGAAGGGAATGCGCTGATGTGATGAAACCAGACCCAAAAGGGTTTATGAATGCATATGTATAATATTTCAAGTCCGCATAAAGCCATTTTTGCGATATTTTCAATGTTTTTAATGTATTTTAAAATACAAAGGGAAACCACGGAATGGGTACTTGCGACATGCGATAAGCGATTTCAGGTGGACTCGATAGGAGTATAAAGCAGATTTAAGGACTTTTGAAGTTCGAAAAATTGTGTTTTTTGGCGGATTTTTCTTGTGTTTGAATGTATTTCTCTATGTAAACATAGAATGGCTATTTCAGGGATTTCGAAGGCCCGATGGACTCTTCCATTGTAGAACAGGTGGCCATCTCCCCTGAAGGCGTTATGCCATGATTTCTAACACTCAGAAGGGGGATTTGAGTGGACAGAGGCTGGGAGCCAGAAAGCCTAAGAAAAGGAGATGAACAAACAACGCTGATTGGATTTAAAGCCACAGATTGACATAGATAGAGAGAGCGACACTGAGATAGAGCTAAGATAGAGACAGAGAGTAAAAAGAAAGAGTCTGTGTACTCAGAGAGGCTTGAGGGATTCAAGCAAAACTCCTGTTGTTTGCATATGTTGTGTTGAGACTCAATTTGAGGTCACACATTGTAAAACTCTGCTCTTGAAGACATAATAGAGAGGCCACCACTGAAGGCTGGACCAGGAGATGTAGCCCAAGAGTTTGGGTGAACTCCATATTAAATTTGCTATGTTTATGTGTGCTTGTCTATTACGCTTCTTTACTACTCATTATCTGCATTATTCACAATCTTATCAATCCGTTGCACTAAGTAATGTAGGAAAATCCATGCACATGAGTCTATAATAAATTAATATTAATATAAGATCTCATTTTCAAATCAAGTGGTATCAAATCTTTTGGTTTTTGATTTGTTAAGGTTAGACAAGCTTGTGCTGGACTATTTTTGAATGCTAACTAGGTCAAAGCTCAAACTGGGAAAAGGAGAACTTGTTGAGGCCAACCCAGAAATTGGAAGAATTCATCCTAGGAGGAGAATGGAAGAAGAAACTCATATGGAATCAGCATCTCAGTTCATGGACAGATTTATGGCCATGAGGACCATGGTAGAAGAGATGTATCGAGAATTCAAGAAGGGTAGAGGTGAAAGCACCTCAACACCCAAGCAAGACAAAGGAGCAAAAGAACCTTCTCTAGATGCCCCAGAGGGCAAAGGGAAAGGGGAAAAGCCTCCTCCATCATCTCCTCCACCATCTCCTCCATCATCCTCATCTCCTAGCCCTGATGGGAAGAAAAAGAAGAAGACTGCTGTGATTAAATTAGATGTAAAATTTGATTTGCCAGTATATGATGGAGAATTAAATGAAAAAAAGCTAGATAACTAGATTAGACAGATTGATGTATATTGCAGGGTGTAGAACATCGATTCATAAAGGAGAAAGATTCAACTGGCCAACCTTCGCCTTGGAGGAACTGCCCTAGTGTGGTGGGAAGGTAGGACACAAGCTGATTTGAAGAAACATCGTAAAATTCTCTCTACTTGGAGTGAATTTGTTTCTGCCATTAAAAAACAATTCTATTCACTAGCTTATATGCAACAAGTAATGATGAGTTGGCAATCTCTTCACCAACTAAGGGGCAAAGTGTACAAAGCTATACCCAGGAATTTAGAAAAAGAGCTTTAATTCTAGGCATTTCTCTAGACTCACCTGAAACTTTGTTGAAGTATATAGGTGGTATGCACAACTATTTGAGGCACACCATTCTCATGTTTAACCCTACTAGCATAGATGAGGTATCAGTTCAGGCTACACATCTAAAGGCTAGAGGCAAGAATGTGAACCCAGGGATTGGGGGATCATCAAAACCCACTACAAGCAAGAACAAGGAAAAGAAGAAGCAGAAATGGAAAGAGAGGAAAGCAAACGATGTACAGAAAGGCAAACCTTCATGCACTCACTACAAGAAGGATGGACATGATGATTAACATCGTTGGTCTTTGCATTCAGAGGTGAAACCCAAGAAGTTCGATGGCAAGAAGAAGAAGACTGCTGCTGCTATTCAGAAAAATTTGGGGTCAGACTCAGGTGATGAAACAACAGTCATAGCCACCGGTATAAAAGGTAAAAATTATGAAGCATCTACTAGTAATTATGCACAAGCTATTGATAATGAAGAAAATGAGAGGAAAAGGCATGAGCTTTTTCATATTAGAGTTATTTCTAAGCATCAAAAGATTGATACTTTATTTGATAGTGGATCACAAGTAAACTTGATTTCTGAAGCAATTGTAAAGAAGTTGGGTTTACTAACCACACTTCACAAAAAACCATATCCATTAGGTTGGGTATGTGATAAAACAAAGCTACACGTGACTAGACAATGTAAACTTAGGTTTTCTATTGGGTTAGCATTCATAGATGAGGTTGAGTTAGATATAATTCCCTTGGATATATGTGGTATTTTTTTAGGAAGTCCTTACTTGTATGATAGAAAAGCCATTTTCTATAGAGCTAAAAATAAGTACCAACTCACCAAACATGGAATAGAATATATTGTAAGAGCTCATAAACTCAAAAATAATTATACTCTCATAAACTCAGGGCAAATGAAAAGAATTGTAAATTCATGCAAGCAATTTTTACTGATGGTTGTAAAGGAAAAGAACCCTGATAGAACCAATATATTTGAAGGTTGTGATGGTAAATAAAAAGCTGGTTTAGAAAAAGTTGTTTTAGAATATGATATCCTATTTCAAGAACCTAAACATCTGCCACCCAAAAGGAAAATTGTACATGATATTCATTTGCAGCAAGATGCTCCATTGCCTAACATCAGAATGTATAGGTTATTCGCTTTAGAGAATGCAGAGATCAAGAAGCAAGTACAGGAGCTACTCAAGAAAGGATTCATAAGACCAAGCTCATCACCATGTGGATCTCCAATTGTGTTGGTGAGAAAGAAAGATGGTTCGTGGAGGATGTGCATTGATTACAGAGCACTGAATAAAATAATGATCAAGAATCGTTATCCCCTTCCTCGCATTGATGATCTATTGGATCAGCTGAAAGAAGTAGTCTACTTTTCCAAGTTGGACTTGCGTAGTGGCTATCATCAGGTCAGAGTTGTAGAACAAGATGCATGGAAGACTTCTTTTAAAACAAAGCAAGGGCTGTATGAATGGCTGGTTATGCCTTTTGGCTTAACTAATGCTCTTGCCACTTTCATGAGAGTTACGAATGATGTACTCAAGCCTTTTATTGATGATTTTGTAATTGTATATTTAGATGACATTCTTGTTTTCAGTAAAACATGGGAAGAACATTTGAAACATGTAAAGCGGACTCTATATGTTTTGAAAAAAGAAAATCTCTATGTTAAGTTATCAAAATGTGAATTTGGAAAAACATCTTTAAATTATTTGGGTCATATTGTAGGGGGTGGTGAATTGAAGATAGATCCCTCTAAGGTTGAAGTCATTGTGAACTGGCCTAAACCCAAATCTGCTACAGAAGTTAGGAGCTTCCTAGGAGTAGCACAATATTGGAGAAATTTTATTGCTAACTTTTCCTTAATTACAACTCCCTTACATGCTTTAACAAGATTAAACAAGGTGTTTCAGTGGGGAGGCAAACAACAAAAATCCTTCGACACCGTGAAAGAAAAATTTAGTACAACATCAGTACTAGCACTGCCAGATCTTCAACGACCATTTGAGATTGAAATAGATGCCAGTGACTATGCCATGGGAGCAGTGTTGATGCAACATGGTAAACCCATATGTTATCATTCTGATACATTTAATTCTGTAGTAGTTAATTATCCCACATATGATAAGGAAGTGTATGCATTAGTACAGAGTGTGAAAAAGTGGAAACATTACGTAATGGGCAAAGAAACAATCATCCATACTAATCATCAACCACTTCAGTATTTGCACTCACAAACTAAATTGCAGCAATCAAGACACTATAGGTTGATGGGTTTTCTGCAGCAGTTTCATCTTGTCATCAGATATAAGAAAGGAATAGACAATAAAGTTGCAGATATGTTGTCCAAACCAATCATAAATGCATCTACTATACTTAAGCATAACTCAGTAATGCATGAAAGCTACATTGAACAATATTCTCAAGATATAGATTTTAAAGATGTATATGCAACTTTAATTCATGGCAAACAAGTAGAAGAATTGGATTATGTTAAGGACCAACTCTTGTATCATTTGGGAAACTTATGCCTTCCACAAACTGAAAGAGTTAACATAATTCGGGAAGCACATACTTCTCTGATATCAGGTCATTCTGGTCTAAGTAAAACAGTTGCGCAGCTGCAAAGATTCTACTATTGGCCAAGAATGCATGAAACAGTTTCTAGATATATTAAAGGGTGTACCATGTGTGCTAAAATCAAGCCCAACAATAGAAAATTAGGCTTGTAGACTCCACTACCAATTCCTTCCCGTCCTTGGGAAATTGTTCCCATGGACTATGTTGGGGGATTGCCAAAATCTAGAAAAGGTCATGACTATTTATATGTTATTGTGGATAGGTTCAACAAAATGTGTATTTTAATACCTTGTCACAAGCATATTACAGTTGAACAAACAACGAAGTTGTTCTTTCAGCATGTCTGGGTTCATTTTGGGTTACCCACTTCCATTGTATCTTATCGAGATTCCCGATTTGTTGGAAAGTTTTGGTTAAGTCTGTGGGAATTAATGGACACCAGACTGAAGAAGAGTACAAGCTTTCATCCACAAACAAATGGCCAAATAGAGGTGGTCAACAGGATAGTGATCCAGTTGCTCAAAGGATATTGCAGCAAGCATCCCAAGCTTTGGGATGAACATTTTTTGTTATGTGCAACATGCTTAAAACCATGCTAAACACTCTTCTACACAGAGACCTCCTTTTGAGACTTGTTTTGGTTTTAGACCAAGGTCTCCCTTGGATTTTGTCTTTGAAAAAGACATAGCAGATGATGGACACAATGATGTGGACAAAGCAACCAAGTTCATTGAACAGATCCAAGAAATTCACCAGGCAGTGTAGGAATAATTGGAAAAGAGCCAAGCCAAGTACAAGGCAAGGCATGATAAGCATCGGATGGAACATATCTTCCAAGTTGGTGATCAATTCTCGTTGTAGATTAGCAAAGACATAATGCAAGGTGAAGGAAAGAAGCTAAAGCCAATAAGGTATGGGCCTTTCAAGATACTTGAGAAAATTGGTGAGAACAATTTTCGCCTTGATTTGCTAGCTTACATGCACATTTATTTAGTGGTTAATGTAGAAAATTTGAGACTATTTGAACCTTCATTAATTAAAGATCCCAAAGAGCAAAGTCAGTTGCCTTCTATTGATGATCTGTTGCCTGAATATCTCAATGAGTTGCAGGAAGATACAGTTCTGGACAGGAAGGTGAGAACTACATGTAGAGGGGATGTTGAGTACCTCAGAATCAGACTCAAAGGTTCAAAACCAAGCAGTGCACGCTAGATGGAAATTGGACAAGTGAGGGAGCTGTATCCTCAGTTGATCGATGCTTGAAAACCAACTTTTGGTGGTCCAAAATCTTTTTCAGTGGGAAGGCGTGATCCAAAATGGATCCAAAACACCCTCTAAGTCTTCAAAATAAAAATAAAAAAACATCACAAAAGAAGAAGTTTTAGAAATATCGGATTACACTATCGGGAGGCAAAAACACAAAGAAATGACCAAAAACAGAGCTATTGGTAGCTTGGATAGTGATGCACAGGAGCCGTCGAATTTGGCCGATCAACGGTCCAGATCCGATCAACAAATCACAATCGGCGGTGGAAAGTGGAGGCTATCAGAGGTTACTACATGGAATATGCGATGACGATCAGCGGGGTCAACGAGGACCGTCGATCAAGCGCGTAGATCGACGGCCCAAGTTGCATCGCAATATTGCGTCGGAAAACCACAGTGGAGCGCTTACCAAACGGCCTGGGGGTATGTGCAATATGCGATTGCGATCAATCACATCGCAATATCGCATCAGAGCTACACAGAAGAGTGGGACTATATATATATATATATATATATATATATATATATATATATATATATATATATATGCGATGCGATAGCCGGACCCGATAGAGTTATAAACGATATTCCATAATATATTTTGAGTTCCATAAAATGGCATTTTTCTATGTATTTTCGCGTTTTCGTTAAATAAACGAAAAGCGAAGGGAATGCGTTGATGCGATGAAACCGGACCCGAAAGGGTTTATGAATGCATATGTATAATATTTCAAGTCTGCATAAAGCCATTTTTGCGATATTTTCAATGTTTTTAATGTATTTTAAAATACAAAGGGAAACCATGGAATGGGTACTTACAACATGTGATAAGCAATTTCAGGCGGACCCGATAGGAGTATAAAGCAGATTTAAGGACTTTTGAAGTCTGAAAAACTGTGTTTTGGCAGATTTTTCCCGTGTTTGAATGTATTTCTCTGTGTAAACAAAGAATGGCTATTTCAGGGATTTCAAAGGCCCGATGGACTCTTCCGTTGCAGAACAGGTGGCCACCTCCCCTGAAGGCGTTATCCCATGATTTCTAATGCTAAAAAGGGGGATTCGAGTAGACAGAGGCCAGGAGCTAGAAAGCTCGAGAAAAGGAGATGAATAGACAACGCCAATTGGCTTTAAAACGACAGATTGACAGAGACAGAGGGAGCAGCACTGAGGCAGAGCTAAGACAGAGACAGAGAGTGAAAAGAAAGAGTATGTGTACTTAGAGAGGCTTAAGGGATTCAAGCAAAACTCTTGTTGTTTGCATCTGTTGTGTTGAGACTCAATTTAAGCTCACACTTTGTAAAACTATGCTCTTGAAGACATAATGGGGAGGCCACCACTAAAGGCTAGACCAAGTTACGTAGCCCAAGAGTTTGGGTGAACTCCATATTAAGTTTGTTGTGTTTATGTGTGTTTGTGTATTATGCTTCTTTACTGCTCATTATCTGCATTATTCACAATCTTATCGATCTGTTGCACTAAGTAATGTAGGCAAATCCATGCACATGAGTCTGTAATACCTTAATATTAATCTAAGATCTCATTTTCATATCATCTAGACACAAATGAGCAACATAAGGGAATAATTCAGAGTCTCCAAAAGCCAACCCAGACTCTATGGGAGGAAGTGAATTTATAGGGTAAATTAGGTGGTTTGCGATTTACCATTCTAGGGCTTAGATCCACATTAGAGGGAGGTAAGTTCTAGGAGATAAGCGATAAGAACTCAATATTAAGAATTCGAGATCTGATCCAACAGTAAATGGTTCAAATCACTTCTGGAGCTTCTAGAAAGAGAAAATTCGAAATTAATTTTTATCTTTTACTCATTTCTCAATATCATTGCACTTTTTGGGAAAGCAACATGCACTGGTCAACACAGTTTCTATGTGCACAACCTGCGTCAACACAGCCTGTCTTAAAGGTAAGTGTGATGGCCCAAAAAATTAGGGTTTTAAGCAATGTAATCCAAGATTCTTGTAACTTCTGGAAAGGGAATGCTTTTGGATTTGTACAAGATGATTGCAAAGTGTCAATGGATGATGATAGTTCTGGGTTCAAGGCCATTTGTTTGGATGCAAAAAAATGACCTGTAACAAATATGTTTTACTATTTTTGAGAGAAATTGGGTCCGTAGAAGAGTCAATGAGAGAAAAGGCATCCCTATAGGGTTGCACTAAGGAACAAAGACAAAAATTAGAGGAGTTTCTACATGGATATAAGAGATTGGTCCAAGAGCCTAAAGGGCTATCATTAGAGAGGGAAGTGGAGCACAAGATCCAACTATTGTTAGAATCCCTATTGCCAAATATTTCACTATACAAGCATTATGTAATAGATACAAATGAGATCAAGAAACATTTATAGCAACTGCTAGAGTAAGGTGTTATTTGACTAAGTATCTCACCATGTTGGTCACCCATAATAATTTTGCCAATGAAGGATGGGACTTGGTGGATGTGCATTAATTACAAAAATTAAACAAAATTATCCTCAAGAATAGGTACCCCCTACCTAAGGTAGATGATCTATTGGACAAATTGAAGAAAGAAAAATGCTTCACCAAGTTGGATTTAAAATCAAGGTATCATAAGGTTTGAGTTAGTGAATAAGATACCTAGAAAATCACCTTCAAAACTAGGAAACGTTTGCTAAGAGTGGTTAGTTATGCCATTTGGTTTATGCAATGCACTAGGTATAGTCATTATATTAATGAATGATTTACTTCATCCATATTTAAATTCATTTGTTATTGTGTATTTGGATGGTATCCTAGTATACAGTGCTATTTGGAAAGAGCACGTCTCACATTTGATGTAGGTGCTAGAGATATTGAAGAAGCATTAGCCACTAAAAAATATCAAGAAATGTGAGTTTTCACAATAGTATTTGATGTATTTAGGATATGTGATTGGTGGAGGAGAGATGAATATAGATCCCTCCAAGATGGATGCCTTCATGAAGTGGTCAATTCCTACCAATGTTTATGAGGTAGGAGTTTTGTTGGGGTGGTATAGTACCTAAATAATTTAATAGCCTCATTTTCATTAGTAGAAATACCACTCCACACCATAATAGAAAGTGGAAAGAGTTTCAAGTGAGGAAAGGGTCAACAAAATGTCTTTGAGGAGTTAAAGAAGAAAATCAATCAAGCACTGGTTCTTGTATTACCAGACTTGCAACAACCCTTCAAAGTGGAGACAAATGTGAGTGGGTATGCTATGGGAGTGGTCATGATGTAGGGATGAAGGCTTTTATGCTACCATTATAAAGTGTTTCATGGTGCAGTTTCCAACTACCCTACCTACAACAATGAACTCTATTCCTGGGTGCAAGTTGTAAAAAAAATGGAAACATTATTTGATGGGAAATGAGATAGTCATCAACATAGATTACTAACCGATACAGTACCTGCAGGTCCAAAGTAAGCTACAATAGACCAATTACAAATGGATTGGGTTTTTACAACATTTTCATTAGTGATCAAGTATAATAAGGGAATCACAAACAAGTTGATCAACATGCTTCCAAGGCCACCCACATCAAATATCATAGCTTTGGGAACTTTGATGCACATGGGGATTTTTACCCATGATGCCTATAGAGAGGCACATAGAGTGGATGAGAACTTCAAGGAGGTGTTTTAACAGTTGCAAAGCTAGATTCATGTGCACAATGGTGGAATCATAGTTGACTATCATTTCCAAAATGGATCTCTACAAGTGTGAACAAGTTATATGTCCATAAAGGTAGGAAGTTGCATTTAATGAGAGAGTCTCATATATCCAAAAGTTCCAAGCAATTTTGGAGTATGGAAGACAATGATTAATTTACAGAGATATATGTACTAGCTTAGGATGTAAGAAGATGTAGCTAGGTTCATAAGAGGATGTATGATTTACTATACTAGCAAGCCTAGTAATGAGAAATAGGGTCTATACCATCCTTTACCTATACCCACTCATCATTAGGAAATAATTTCCATGGAATTTGTGGGAGGTTTACCAACAATCAAGAAGGGACATGACTACTTGTTCATGGTAGTTGACAAGTTCAACAAGATGTGCATTCTCATTCCTTGTATAAATGCCATCAATAAGAAAAAATCAACAAACTTGTTCTTTGGATAGCTCTGGGTGCACTTTGGGGCACCAAGGAGCATCATTTCAGACAATGACATGAGATTTATCAATGCATTTTGGATTGCATGGAGCAAGAAGACGAACATGAAGCTGAATAAGTCTACAACATTCAATCCACAAATAAATGGGAAAATAGAAGTAGTCAACATGACTTTGGTTTAACTTTTGAGGGGTTACAATGAGAAGCATCTAAATACATTGTATGAAAATATAGCGTGCATGTGTGTGTGTAACAGTCTTATAACATAGCAGTCGGCACTTCTACTAGTAAGTCCCCATTTGAAACTAGTTTTGGATATTTGTCACCTTCACCTTTTGATATTGCATCTGGAAAACATGGAGGAGTGAGGGAGGACTTCACAAGGGATGATTTAAAAGAAAACAAAATTGTTGATAAGATCAAACAAATCCATATACAAGTATAAGAGACGCTAAAGAAGTCACAGGAGAATTACAAGGCTAGGAACGTGATCCAGGTGGATATTGGTGGCCACCTGCCAAGTCCATCTGGACCCCCATCATTGTCTCTTTCAGCATTTTCAGTTTCCTTAATTGTAGCACAACTTACTAT